>PVKP010033518.1:0-24966 GCA_004027715.1 Plecturocebus donacophilus | reverse complement strand
AAAAAAAAAAAAAACCCTAAGCCCCCACTGACCACATAGGTCCACCCCAAGCACAGGAATCCACTCTACAGACTTACAAAGCAGCTGCCGGTCACAAATATATGTAGATTTTTTTTGAGACAGAGTTTCACTCTTGTTGCCCAGGCTGGAGTGCAGTGGCACAATCTCAGCTCACCGCAACCTCCACTTCCCAGGTTCAAGCGATTATCCTGTCTCAGCCTCCTGAGCAGCTGGGACTACAGGCATGTGCCACCACACCCGGTTAATTGGTTGTGTGTGTGTGTGTGTGTGTGTGTGTGTGTGTGTGTGTGTGTGTGTGTATTTTGAGTAGAGACGGGGGTTTCTCCATGTTGGTCAGGCTGGTCTCAAACTCCCAACCTCAAGTGATCTGCCTGCCTTGGCCTCCCAAAGTGCTGGGATTACAGGCATGAGCCACCACACCTGGCCCACAAATATTATTTTTATTTGTGTAACAAGCATGAATTTGCTCCACGATACTCAGACTCAAGAAACATCTCATGCGATGGTTTTTCTAAATAAAATTAAATCTAGTTGAGCTCCCTGACACACCCCGGCTTGGCCACCGCACCTGCCTGCTGGTCCCAAGGCAGACCTGACTGACTCAAGCACAGTCCACGCACCCCTGAGTCAGCTGCATGCCACAGTCCCAGGCGGGCACCTCGCCCACTCTGCAAGCCTCTCTGGCCAGCCTGTGGAATCAACAGCCATCACTCTGAGTCTTTGCAATCCTAAAAATGACAGACACAGCTCAAGGTCTTTTTTTTTTTTTTTTTTTTTTTTTGAGACAGGGTCTCACTGTCACCTAGGCTGAAGTGCAGTAGAGCAATCATGGCTCACTGTAGCCTCAAGCTCCTTTGGGGTTCAAGTGGTCCTCCCACCTCATGACTAACTGAAGGTAGTGGGTGGTACAGCTCTTCATCCACTTGCTGACTGAGTTGGCTGATCTATCAGCCTCTCCAGTAGCTAAGACCACGGGTGCATGCCACCACACTGGCTAATTTTTTTTTTTTTTTTTTGTAGAGATGGGGTCCCACTATGTTGCCCAGGTTGGTTTCAAATTCCTGGGCTCGAGCGATCCTCTTGCCTCGGCCTCCCATAGTGCTGGGATTACAAGTGTGAGCCACTGTGCCCAGCCCAGACTAGCTCTTCAGGGGCTGAGGAAGTCACATTTATTTCCATAATCTCTCTGGCCACTGATCCTTCATTTAAAAACCAAAGCAGAGGCAAGGAACCAACACTGTTGAATTCCTCCACAATCGGGACACCTGACGGCCCTTCTGGGCTCCATTCAGCCTCGCAGGGCCCCAGCCAAGACTTCTCTCACCGGAATGAAAAACCTGCCAGGCCTCGGAGGGCAGGATCCCAAGGGACAGCCTAAGAAATTGCAACCCGCTTTTTCAATCCAAACCGTGCATTGCTTCGGGTGCAATCTGCTAGCTAAGCAAAGCTTTTCCATTTTTCACCTGTCCAAGCGCATTCTTCTGAGTCCTTGAGAGAGGACCAATGGGAATCACAGCTCTCCCTTCACCCTGGCCACAGAATAATTTACACCGGAATTCATGGTGCCAGGGCCCCCATGAGAGGTGAGGGGCCTGCAGTAGTGATGTCTTCAAACCCCCTGCCTGACGCCAGTCGGCAGCATTGCGGGGAGGGACGTGTTGCCCCATAGCCAGTCCATTGCCCCACAGGCAGGACAGGGAACAATGGGGACCTGGCGGTGCCCCAGCGGCTTTAGCCTGCCAGCCCCAGGCCTGTGCCTGTGGTTAGCCAAGCACTGCCCAGCACCTCAGTGCTGGAGGGAGTCTCCCAGGCCTCACCTTGCTCAGGACCCTTCTGTCCCACCTGATCCCAGCACCCCCTCTCAGATTCTGGCAAGACCACTGACCCCTGCTCAACCCCAGGACCGTCCCTCCGGCAGGAGACAGGTGATTGCCCCTTTGGCCCCATCTTTTGTGATCCATTTCCCTCACTCCTAACCAACCCAGAACAAATGCCCACTGAGACCAGACTCCATGCCAGGTACTGAGAGTGGGCACAAAGTCAGGTGACCTCCCATGAGCCCACCAGATTCCCACCAAGATGCCCACCAAGATGCATGCAGACCATTCTTAAACTAACAAGCTGTTGCCATTACAAGGATAGGAACCTCTCCAGAAGGGTATGGAAATGACTCTCAGCTGCCATCACTGCTACATGGGACAACAGGGTATCATGTGCATGCCTGGCCATCCTGCAGAGGGGGTCCCGCCCTGGGCCTGGCTTCACGCTAGCCATCAGCACTTTTTTTTTTTTTTTGAGACAGAGTCTAGCACCGTTGCCCAGGCTGGAGTGCAATGGCGCAATCTCAGCTCACTGCAACCTCCGCCTCCTGGGTTCAAGCCATTCTCCTGCCTCAGCCTCCCGAGTAGGTGGGATTACAGGTGCGTGCCACCATGCCTGGCCACTTTTTTTTTTGTATTTTTAGTAGAGATGGGGTTTCACTATGTTGACCAGGCTGGTCTCGAACTCCTGACATCATGATCCGCCCACCTCGGCCTCCCAAAGTGCTGGGATTACAGGTGTGAGCCACCGCGCCTGGCCCCCATCAGCACTTTTAAAGGACTCTTCTTCACCTCCCCCAGAACCAGGGTGTCCCGTGTGCAGTGAGACCACAGGACATGGTGGCAAGAGGTTACCTGGAGCAGAGGGCTATACAGTCCAACCACAGGAGCTTTTCCGAACCTCACATGCACAAGCCCCACCCACACCCAGAAGGCGGCATGGTGGCAAGAAGCCCGGCCCCAGTGTGCCGCGCACAAGTCAGTTAACCTCTTGGAGCCTCAGTTTTCTCACCTGTAGGATGGGGCTAACAATAGACCGTGCAGCTGTGAGATGAAATGAGAGACTGTGCTTCAGCCTTTCTCCGACAGGGCATGTGGAGAATGTGAACAGATTTACCCAGCACACCGAGTGAATGAGCAAGTCTGCCTCCAGTCACCCCCGGGCTGAAGGCACCCCCATCTCAGGCAGCGGGAGGTGGAGGGGCAGGGGTGGGAAGGCCTGATGGCTGCAAAGCACTGGGCAGAGGCCTGGTATATTGGACCCCCACCCAGTGATGGGATTTGTGGCTCAGCCAGGAGGCCTGGGCTCGGGCTGGCGCAGCGCCGTTGTTTAAGGAGCTCCCCACCTGACTGTGGAGCGGCTGGTCTGTGCAGTCAGTGTGTACTGAAAGGTTCTAGCAGCTGAGAACCAGCAGGCTCTTCCGCAACAAAGTCACCAGCTCCACTACCCATCCCGCCCCTTCCTGCAGCCACACACCACTAGGGTCCTCCCGCCTAATTAGCAGGCAGATCCCTTTCTTGGAAAACTGAGTGGGTTCCTTCTGCTCCCTCACACCATCCCTTTGTAGCTGCCCGGCGTCTCGGCCAGGCCAAACTGGGTCCTCAGCTGTCTACTCCCCCTGCAATGTTGACTCTGCCCTCTGGCTCCCACCTTCAAAGCTCCAAGCAGGGCTGCGGCGGGGGACTCCAACGCGGCTGTTTTCTGCTGGAAAAGCGGCTGACCATGGGTAGGGCCTGCTCTGGCCACCGCAGACAGGGCTGCTTGCAGGGGGCATGGTGACCCAGACAAACATGCTCTGGAGGCGAAACCACAGCCGGGCAGGAGGCAGCGTCCCGGCACACGAGGTCAGGCGCAGCTGCTGCAGACCCCCCACGCCCCTCTGCTCACCTGAAGGTGGAGAAGCCTAAAGAAGCGGAGAGGGGCTGCTCTCCCAGGTGCACCGCTGAGGCAGGCATTCCTCCAAACAGAAGGCAAGGCCCCTCCCACCCCAGGAGAGCACACCCACTCCTCTACAGGGCAGACTGGCAGACCCTTTCCAGAGAGGGCCACCCACCCAGGCAGGAGGGTGGAGTCACAACTCGCCAACCCTAACCCCAGGCAACAGGAACAGGTGAGGGGATGGGGTAGCCGGGGATAGACGCTGCCCTCCCCTTACCCCAGGCCTCCAGACACACTGGCCCCAGCCCAGTCCCCTGGCCACACTTACCAAACCAGCCAGGCCCACTCTGGGGTGGAGAACATGGGGTTGGAGCTCCACCTCACAGCACGGTCTGGGCTGTCTGGGGCCAGGGCCGGGGGATCCCGCCTCAGCGCCCCACCTGAAGACTCCGGTAAGAGCTGTCTGAGCTCCCTGGGCCTAGGTCCTATAGCGATGGCTTTTCGAGGCTGTCGTGGGGATTGTGGAATCCAATGCATGAACCAGCCCTCTATAAAGGAAGGGTGATCATCGCCATTCATTCACTCATCAGATTGAGACCGGGGAGAGACAGGCACTGGGCAAGTGAGCCCAGGATTGAAAACCAGGCCCCAGTCAACTGAAGCCAGGATTGCGATCTGTCCCCCGGGGTGTCCCGGGGTGTCCTCGCTTCCCTGAGCCCTCTTAAGTGGAACACCGATTCAGGGTCCTCACCCAAACCACTAAAATCCTTTCTCAACAGAGCCTTGTGGGATTGGTGGGCCTGGGGTGGGTACCTCCCTGATGTCCCATGGCCCTGGCACTTCCTGGCCCTGTGCTGGAGGCTGGGGGGGTCCCTGACCAGACCCTAAGAGGGTTCCCAGCAGGATTCCTGGTGCCACCCAAACGGAACGAAGCCACCTGTCAGAGCAGGGCCGGGCACCTGTGTGTTTATCAAGCCTCAGGTGATCCCAGAGGGCTCGAGAGTTTGAAAATCTTCAGAGGCACAGGTCGGAGGCAGAGGGAGCTACAGGCATGACCAAGCACCAAGGTCACCCTCCCCACAGCCCGCTGCTCCATTTCTACATGAGGACCCTGGGACTCTAGAAGTTCTGTGACCGGTCCCAGGTCACACAGCTGGTAACTTGCCTCCTGGGACACAGACACAAGCTTCCACCTAATGGTATCAACCCTCCTCAGCCTCACTTCCCCTCCCACCCACGAAGTCCAAGGTAAGTCCAGGACTGGGCCCTGGGCAGCAGCCTTGCCCTTGGCACTGGTGGGTTCCGGACATGATCCCCCAAAATATGGGACCTTGGCATTTGAGGAAACAGCAGAAGCAGAAAGGTCGATTTCACCTCCCGCCCTCCCTTCCCTGAAGCAAGACATAAAACCCTCATTCAGGTGTTGGCCTCCCTAGCCCGAGAAGAAAGGAACATCCTCACTTCTGAAGACACAGGGCCACAGAGGAGACAGTGAACATACGGGCCTGGCCAAGTCCCTCTTACCGTTTCCACAAACATTTTTATCCAGACTTTTCTAGAACTATCCACTGTTTTATCAAACTAAGCATAAAAAACACACAGGTTTACCCATTTCTTTGGGTCTTCATTTCCTTATGAAGGCTCCTGTCTCCGGTAAAATTTATATTAAATGTACGTGTTTTTCTCTTATTAGTCTGACTCTTGTTATGAGTCCCAGGCAGGAACCTAGGACGGTGAGGAAACGCTGTTTCTCCTCCCCCTGGCATCCACATACACAGGGCCTGCCAGACCCGGCCAGCCCACAGCTGTCACTATCTCAGTGACCAGTAGACGGGTCAGCAGGGCCACATGGATCAAGGCGGGCCCCAGCCAAGCAGGAACCAGGCCCCGCATCCTCCCACTCCCTGCACAACTCCCCTCCCCCGTCGCCAGGCAGGTATGAGTAAGGCCATTGCACAGTGCCAAACACTGAGGCCCGCAGGGGCCCAAGGACCGCCACTCAGATCCCTCCCGGCACAGCCCAGCACAGCCAGGAGCTCCGGGCAGAGTCTGGGAGGCCCTGCCCTCGACCCAGCGGGTGCGCAGGTGACCATCACCTGCCGAGCTCGCTGTGGCGCGGGAGGTGGGGTGGACCCTACTCTGCCCGGAGCCCGCACCTCCGCACCGTGAACCGAGGCGCTCCGAGGAGTGCGCGGACGGCGCCGGGCGCTGAGGAAGTGAACACGACCACTACACACGCGGGACTGAACCAGCGCCCCAGAGCCCTAGAACACGCGTGGGCCTACGGGGCCGCAGCCCACGCCCGGGACAGCCGCCTGCAGTCTCCGAAAGGAGCGGCCGCGGGGCTCTGGTTTCTTCATGTTCTGATTGTCTCCAAGGAGCACATTCCACCGTCAGAATAATAAACAACTTTTACAGAAGTACATTGCTCTGCAACGCGGGGGGGAGAGCGACCGCCCTGCAGGCCTAGGCAGAGGAGGGCACCGCCCCAACCCCGCTCCTGGCCCCGCCCACGGCCCCGCCCCAGCCACCGAGCCCCGGCACCGCGCACGCGCGCCTCGGCGGGTCGGCAGGGAAGCAACACTTTGCGGACAGCGCCCCCTGCCGTCCCAACGCGCCTGGGGCCGTGCGACGGCGAGCAGCTCGGGCCGAACCCCTCAGGACTCGGCCCTGGGCTTGTTGACTTGCACGTGGGCGCTGATTATCAGAGGCGAGAGAACAACTCGCCACACCCCTGTTCTCTCCCTAGAGCTCGAAACCCCCCTGCTGAAATGGGGCCTCCTTTTCTTGGGGAACCTGACTTTGGGGGAAACTAAGTCACGGGGGATCTTAAAACCTAAGACGGGGCAATGGGAACCTCACAGGACATGGGGGCGCTTTTCTGGCCATCTCTGTATGAAACCTGCCGGGGGCCTCAGATCCTGGCTCCTCTGTCAGTTCCCAAGACCTGTCAAGCGGCCACCTGAGCCTGAAGCCCACTGGATGGGGGCTCAGGCTCACCTGTTCAGTCCTCTTCCCCACCTCCAGAGACCAGGCATTAATGTCCATCTAATAGGACGGAGGTCCCAAAAGATTATACTATATTTTTACTGTGCCTTTTCTGTGCCTTGCTAAACAAATTCTTAGCATTGTGTTACAATGACCAGTGTTCAGTGGAGTCTGTGCTGGATGGGTGACCAGCCCAGGAGCAACAGGCGACACCACATGACCCAGGCGCATAGCAGGTGGTGCCATCTAGGTTGTGTGAGTACACGCCATGATGTTCACACAACGACAAAATTGCCAAGGACACATTTCTCAGAATATATACCTGTTGTTAAGCCACACGTGACTGTTCTGTCCTAATTCGACCCCCTCATTCGATAAAGGACAGAGAGGCGTTGAGTTGCCAGAAGTCATCCTGGTTGTTAGGCAAGAGCAGAACTGAAGCTCTGAGCCCCATGGCAGCTACCCACCCCTCCCCCTCCCATCATCATCAGGTGGCCTCCCCAGGTTTCTGTCCCAGGGAACGCAGCTGGTGGACAAGTCTCTTCCACTCTATGAGCCTCCAGCAACGTGAAAACACTGGCAGGACACCCTCACCCGGTGCCCACTCTCAGGTCACCCGCTGAAGCCCTGCGGGCTTCCGTATAGTTTGAATACATGTTTTTCTATTTCTCCCAGGAGTAATTATTCAGTTTGTCCACAGGTACAAGGCTTGGCACTCAGGAGCCATAAATTCGAGATTTTGTGACAAAAAGGAGGGCAGGAGAGATTAGGGGCTGGTGGATGCTACTTGCCCTTCACTACCCATCTCAGAGACTGGTCTGGTGGAAAGCCACCAAGATCAAAGGCCCCTAGACCCTGTATCCCCGTGGATGCACAAGCCTGAGCTCTTGGTAGTCCTGAACCCTGCCTTGAGCTATGCACCCGAGCCATGCTCGACCGTTCCACGCAAGCCTTATCTGTAGCAATCATCTGCTGGGCTCTTAAGCATTGTGATGCAAATTATAAAAGCCATATTAGTTCAGATATCTCATTAACAATTTGAAGGACTAGGCTGATGTATAGAGAAAAAAATCTCATTTGCAAGTTAATCAAAATAAAGGCTGCGGAGCCAATAAACCTCCTCTGAGTCATTATACATGCATGGAACACTGGAGTGAGCCCTGAAATATATTTTAAAGAGTTTTTTTCCTAAATGGACTAAACTGCTTTTGTACATATATATTATTCATTTTGATGCCTCCTGCTGGTATTTGAAGAATCCATCCCCCAAGTTCAAAACAAATTGAAATGCTTTTACAGGCCGCAGGGGCCTCTCAGCCAAGCTCCTGAGACAAAGGGAGGAGCTGTCCTCAAAGCCCCCAGTCCCTGAGGCACCAGGACCACCTACTGGCTCCCTCAGGAGGTTTGTCCAGCCCATCCATGGCTCTTGGACATCACCACTATTTCAAAGACCTAAAGCAAGCTTGTGTTTCTGAGTCTTGGTCTCCTCAACTATAAATGGGGGTAATAATACCTGTGATGAGACTTATGGCATTTGGAATCGTGCCTGGCACAGACTGCTGAATAAATGCTATTTCTTTGAACCACTGTCTGTCCTCTGGGACTAGCCAAGTGGTACTCAATAAACATTTTTCAAATAAGTGCACCTGTTAAAAAGCCCCACTACGCCAGGGATCATGTGCCTTATTCACCGGTAGACGTCAGTGCCCCAGCATGGTCAAGGGAATGACACCCTGCCTCACACTCAATACCCACTTTGCAAAGACTGCACATTAGAATCCCCAGGAGCATTTGACATCCAGGTGCAACGCCCCATCCCAGGAGATCCTGATGTAATTCATTTGAGGTGAGGTCTGGCCATCGATATTTTTTTTTCCCCGAGACGGAGATTTGCTCTTGTTGCCCAGCCTGGAGTGCGATGGCGTAATCTCGGCTCACTACAACCTCTGCCTCTCAGGTTCAGGCAATTCTCCTGCCTCAGCCTCCCCAGTAGCCAAGATTACAGGTGTGCACTACCACAGCTGGCCAATTTTTGCATTTTTAATAGAGATGGGGTTTCACCATGTTGGTCAAGCTCATCTCAAACTCCTGACCTCAGGTGGTCTACCCGCCCCGGCCTCCCAAAGTGCTTGGATTACATGCATAAGCCACTGCACCTGGCCAATATTAATTTTTTAAGCAAGCCAGGTGACTCTGAACGCAGCGGGCATTGAGTAGCACAGATCTAAACCTATAAATGTCCGCTATACGCCTCCCCCCACCGCGATGGTGCTTCCCCATCATGTAGGGATGTGCTGCAGAGAGCATGCTGGGAACTTCACAGTCCTAGCGCCTGACACATTTTGTCCCTTTCGCCTGTTATTCTGGGTACATCAGATGTCCTGTCCCAACCTCAGTTTTCTTATACGTCCAGTAATTAATTTAGGTCAGAATTCAAAGAACGAGTCATCCTTAGGGGGTGTGAAGAGTGAGGGTGGTGACTATTTAAAGTGCAAACGTAACAAGATTATCATCTTTCTCTTGCACATAACTAACTGCATCTGGGCACCTCATGCTCTGTGAGTTCTCCTCTACTTGGAACCACTCCTCCTTGAAGAAGAAAAATAACTTTTTATTGGAAGAATGTGAGTCCCTTTAAATTATTAGGCCCAGAAAAGCATCTAAAATATAACAGCAGTCAGTTCTCACTCCCCCTTGAGCTAAATAATTATCTCTTGAAGCCCCCTGCCACGCGGCTCTAGACCAACTGAAGCCAAATGGCCACAAAAATGCCATACATCCTGTACTTCAACAAGAATAGCCAATCACTAACCAATGCGGATTCTGTAGACCGATGAGAATTGCTGATAAATAAGTTTTGTCATCACCCCTTCTCCTGATCTGTCTTTTCTTCTTTATAAATATTCTCCAGAGCGGTCTCCAAGGCAAACTGATGATTGGGCTGCAGTTCTCAAGCTTGGCCCAAATAATGGAGGATTTTTCTCAGCCCCTTTGCCAGGCACGCAGCAGGAGGCACCCTGTCCACTGGGCCTGCCAGGCAGCTTCTGGCTTGCACTCCGGCACAGATCCCACAGCAGCTGCTACTGCCCGCTCAGACCCTGGTGGAAGGGGGTGTGTGAGTGAGTGTGGGGTTGGGCCAGCCATTCCAAATGCTGGTACAGGGGCGGGCTCCATGCAGGGCTTACAGCTGGACCAGGTGTGTCACCCCAAGGGGAATGCAGTGGTGCCGAGGCAGGGGCACCCATGACCCTGAAGCCCCATAAGGGTGTTACATCATGCTCATTAGCTCTCTTAGTCCCACCATCCGCAGCCCGAAAGATGGTGGCATGTTAACAGCTCAGTCACCCCCTTGCCCCATTCCAGCCCGTAGCCCCATTACTAATTCCCATCAAGTGAGGCAGCTGCCCTCCGCCCATTGAAGGCAGAGGGCCACAGTGTTATAGCCTTCCAAGTACCCGTGTTCAGTGGGTCCCAAATTCTTGTCCCACATCCAAGAAGAATGAGGTAACACTGACAATTGAAGGGTGATGAAGGCAGGGAATTTTATTAAGTGATGAAATAGCTCTCAGTGGAGAGGAAAGGGAAAGGTAGTCTCCTCCAGGGTGGCTGAGTCTGGGGATTTTAGAGGCACAAGATGTGGGAGGGGGAGGCCGTAGGTAGTATCAGAAAAGGCAACATTCAATTGGTCAAAAAGCATTATTCAGAAAGAACCAATTGGGAAAGGGTAGGCAAATAGGAACAGAAGTTTTCCCTCTGCGTCTCAGGTTTCATCCAGAACCAGCAGTCCAGTGTTTCAGCCTTCAGGCTGTTTTGGGCTTGAAGGTGCGGTTTTATTGAGGACCCGCCCCTATCAGCCTAAGCATTTTGTCTGCCTCCTGCTGCTATCATGAATAATTTTACGATTATTAATTTTGCCTCAGCTTCTTCCTTTATCTTGATATCACCTTCGTGATACAGCCGGACCTATCAGCTCTGCACCATCTCTTCCTTAGCTAGATGTCACCCTTCTGTGAAAGATTCCTTCTCCAGAAACTTCCTCTCTCCCAAACTCCTCCAACTAACTGTGTGTGTTGGGGGTGAGGAGGAGGAGCTAGCAACTCATTTATTGATCTGCAACTCTGTGCCGGGTCCTCCACCAGGAGCTTGACCTACTCTATCTTTTTTAATCCTCCTAAGTCCCCTGAAAGGTAGACAGCATCCCACTTCCTCACAGATAAGGAAAGGGAGGCTCTACCACAGCAACAGCCCTGATGTTCTACCCCAAATCCAAAGCCTGTGTCTGACTCTCCCTGTCTCCGGCTTCACCTCCCCTCCATTTCATCCCAGGACACTAAGTGCAGTTCGCAAGTTCCTGCCTGCCTGTTCACCACTGTACATAGGCCCTGAGGTCCCACAACCAGTGGGTACTGAATGAGTCAACCCTAAACCATCAACCAGAAAGGACTTTTTGTTTTTGTTTTTTGAGACGGAGTTTTGCTGTTGCTATGCAGGCTAGAGTGCAATGGCACAATCTCGGCTCACCATAACCTCCACCTCCCAGGTTCAAGTGATTCTCCTGCCTCAGTCTCCCAAGCAGCTGGGATTGCAGGCATGCACCACCATGCCCGGCTAAGTTTTTGTATTTTTAGTAGAGACAGGGGTTTCTCTATGTTGGTCAGGCTGGTCTCGAACTCCTGACCTCAGGTGATTCACCCACCTCAGCCTCCCAAAGTGCTGGATTACAGAGGTGAACCACCAAGCCAGGCCTAGAATTTTCTAATAGGATCATACCACTCCACTGCTTCAGCCCCTTCCTTCAGTGGCCCCATTGCTCACCAAATTAAGCCCAAATCACCCAAGGCTCTCATTCGTCACTGGCCACCCTCTCCACAACTCCCTGTGCTTTCCCACCTCTGCGTCCTCGCCAACTATTAAGGCCTTCAAGTCATTTAGCAGAAAAATCGTTTTGTTAAAAATCACCTGGCCCTAAGGTCATCTCTGAGGAGAATCGCTGAATGCAAATTAAACTGACTCCTGATAATAACTGTATGCCCTAAGGTAGCCAGCCTCTGCACCCTGCAAATGTGGAATCTCCAGTACACACACACACAGAGAGAGAGACCGAATTAGAATCTGCATCTTAAGTCTGGGCGCTGTGGCTCACACCTATAATCCCAGCACTTTGGGAGACCGAGGCAGGTGGACCGCTTGAGCTCAGGAGTTTGAGACCACCCTGGGAAACATGGCAAAATGCTGTCCCTACCAAAAATACAAAAAATTAGCCAAATCAGGTGGTACACGCCCATAGTCCCAGCTAGTGGAGAGGCTGAGGTGAGAGAATCGCTTGAGCCTGGGAGGCAGAAATTGCAATGAGCCGAGATCCTCGGCTATCCAGGTGATAGTGAAACCCGTCTCCAAAAAAAAAACAACCTGAATCTTACTAAGATTCCTAAGACAGGTTCTCAACCTTGAATCCCCTGGAGAGCTTACCTGGCCTGGGTGCCACTCCAGTTGTCATTGGTATGAGGACGTCGCCCAGTAACTGCTCACTCATTTAAGCATAGTCATTCAGTGACAGAACACTACCCTGACAGAGTGCCAAAGACCCAACTTTCATACTGCGAAGAGGGTAACTTCTTAGAACCTGGCGGAGGCAGAGAGCAATGCAACACAATTAACTTGAGAAGGTTATTCTCTTTGAAAAGCAAGTCACTTCTAGGGATTTATTCCATAGAAACACTGTGCACTTTTGCACCATCATGAAAAGATATAAAGCGGTCCTAAGCTTTATTTTTTTTATTCAAGTCAAATGGTCCCCTGATATGAGATGAAACTACAGTATACCCACATATGATGAAATACTACTTATTTGAGAATGACATGGAAAAACATCCAAAATACTCTGTTCAGGTAAAAAAAAAAAGTTGCAAAACACCACATGTAAAAAGGATAACTTATAAAAAATGATAAATGTTAGTATATGCACCAGGAACACACTATTTTGAAAGGGAAGTATAAGAGACCTAACATCTAGGCGTCTTCTTTTTATCTAGTTTTCTGTAGACCAGAGTTGAAATACTCTTAGAAAGCACATGGAGGCCGGGAGCAGTGGCTCACGCCTATAATCCCAGCACTCCAAGGCCAAGGCAGGCAGATCACGAAGTCAAGAGATCCAGACCATCCTGGCCAACGTGGTGAAACCCCGTCTCTACTAAAACTAGCTGGGCATGGTGGCACACCTGAAGTCCCAGCTACTCAGGAGGCTGAGGCAGGAGAATCACTTGAACCTGAGAGGCAGAGGTTACAGTGAGCCGAGATCAAGCCACTGCACTCCATTCCACCCTGGGCGACAGAGTGAAACTCCATCTCAAAAAAAGAAAAAGAAAACGCATGGAATAAAGAAGGGAGAGTCTCAAAAAGCTTAAAAATGTAACTGATGATACTGCAGTAATAGCACACTGACATGGGGAATAAACCTTTTATCTGAAGGACATGAGCCCCTTTAAATTATCAGGCCCCGGCCAGGCGCAGTGGCTCACACCTGTAATCCCAGCACTTTGGGAGGCCGAGTCAGAGGGGATCACTTGAGATCAGGAGTTCAAGAACAGCCTGGTCAACTTAATGAAACTCTGTCTTTACTAAAAATACTAAAATTAGCCAGGCATGGTGGTGTATGACTGTAATCCCAGCTATTCGGGAGGCTGAGATAGGAGAATCACATGAGCCCAGGAGGCGGAGGTTGCAGTGAGCTGAGATCGCACCACTGCCCTCCAGCCTGAGCAACAGAGTGAGACTCCAGCTCAAAAAATAAAAAATAATAATCAGGCCCAGAGAGGTATTATAGAATGAAACCGTAGTCAGGTCACTCCCTCCTGAGCTAAATAATTACCTCTTGAAGCCAAATAGCTATCAAATGCCATACACCATATAGTTCAACAGCAAATAACCCATCACTAACCAAGGTTACTTCTGTAAACCAATGAGAATGCCTGACAAACAGTATTTGTAACACCCCTTCGCCTTGTGTCAGTAGAGGTTATAGGAGCAGCTGAGCTGTCCTTTTCTCTTTAAAAAATGTTCTCTGGAGCACTCTCCAAGGCAACCTGGAAGTACATCCCAAGCTGCAGTCCTCAACCTTGGCCCACCTAAACAGTCTATATTAATTTTGCCTCAGCTTCTTCCTTCTAAGGTCAATACTCATCACAAAACAGACATCTGAAATATAAGCTTTATTTTAAAATCAAATAAATGTTTAAAATAAACATTTTTACAAATTATAATCAAGCACCAAAACAATTTAGGAATGTTAAACACTAATTCTTAATTGAAAATAATGACATCCATAGAATACAACCCTGGTGCTGGCCAATATGAAGTTTACTTAATGTCAGTATTTTATACATGCTTAGCCACTAATCCTTCCTAAGATTTAATAACAATGATTTCACTTTATAAGGTGAAGCCTTTTATGCAATCCCCATAGATAACTTTTTCAAATACAGAACACTTATACCAGCAAGGAAATTATA
Organism: Plecturocebus donacophilus; assembly: GCA_004027715.1. Classification (NCBI taxonomy): domain Eukaryota; kingdom Metazoa; phylum Chordata; class Mammalia; order Primates; family Pitheciidae; genus Plecturocebus; species Plecturocebus donacophilus. Next base: position 10,750 of record PVKP010033518.1, on the reverse strand, counting down.
AAAACATGTGTAAATTATACTGAAGGACTTGATTTAAAGGCTGTCTGTATATAGACATGTTTCCCCTTAGAAAGTACACATGCATATCAAAACATTTTCACTGAATATAGGTGCCAATACATTCTCTTAGTTACGTCACAAAGCAAACGGCAGGTTCATAAACATTGTTCTATTATGTATCAACTGAAAAAAACATATATTCAAAAAAAGTTTTTTGAAGACTCATGGGAGTGAAATGTGCCCGCATTGAGAACAAAGCTTTCACAGGACCACCTGTCTGCAGCTGGCTCCCAGCGACCACTGAAAACAGCTGGCTACCCTCAGAAAGACAAGATGGTCTTGTTAATAATTTCAATGGACTCTAGGATCTCATCCTCCTTGATCACCAGCGGAGGCGCAAACCTGATGATGTCGCCATGGGTCGGCTTGGCCAGAAGTCCATTATCTCGAAGTCGCAGACACACCTTCCAAGCATCACAATCTAAAGAAAAACAGTAAAACATACATGCTCAAAGATAAACATTTAAACGTCCCTTGCCACGTGTATGGGTGAAGTGCAGCCTGGCAAAACAATATTCCAGAACTTGCTCAAAAAAGGGAAGCTTGGAGCTGCAAGCTTGCTTTATTATCCCTAAAAATGAAGTTACTCTTCACTTTTCAGCAAGCACACAACTAGGTTTGAATGGTATGATTAGACATATCATGGTTTTTCATAAATGAAAAAGAGCAAGCCAAAAAAAATGTGTTAAGGCTGCTGTATTAATAATCACACGAGGAGCTAATGTAAAAGAACTTGGGTATGATCTAGATGATTAACTAACATAGAACGGGCAATATTCTGGCTGGACGCAGTGGCTCAACCCTGTAATCTCAGCACTTTGGGAGGCTGAGGCGGGCGGATCACCTGAGGTCGGGAGTTTGAAGACAGTCTGAACAACATGGAGAAACCCCATCTCTACTAAAAATGCAAAATTAGCCAGGCGTGGTGGTGCACGCCTGTAATCCCAGCTACTCAGGAGGCTGAGGCAGCAGAATCACTTGAACCTAGGAGGCGGAGGTTGTGGTCAGCCAAAATCACACCATTGCACTCCAGCCTGGTCAAAAAGAGTGAAACTCCGTCTCAAAAAAAAAAAAAGGCAATGCTCAAAACCCAGTGAACACTACATATTCCAAAAAAAAGATTCACTTCCTGAGTTCAACATTTTATAGTCGAGATTCTCAATCTGACTGCACAGTAGAATCACCTTAAAAGCTATTGCTAATGCCTGTGCCCCACCCTAGATGCATCAAATCACAATCCCTGAGGTTAAGGCCAGGCTTTGACTCATTTTTTTAAAAAGCTCCCCAGCTGATTTTTAAGTGCAGCCAAAGTTGGGAGATTGGATTCGTTGCTTTAAAAGGAAGAGTTATCACAAGAAAACCCAACGAGGAACAATTAAGGATTACAAAGCATGTACTAAAACATCAAACACCCAACTAAAACACCCAACTAAGGGACAGCCAACATTATTTTTATTAGCGACATCATCACTGTCATTCATATCATTATTACTGCTGCTCCTCTAACCTCTACTGACATAAAGCATCAAAGTGAGAGAGGGACGAATGGCAAAGAGGACACTTGCAAAGACGGTGTTCTGTTCACACTCACCAACACAGTCTCGAACTCTCTAATACTGCATGACTAACTTAAGGCAGAAAAACAAGACTCTTAACAGACCAGCAAGAATCAAATTGGTTAAAATTGCCTTCATTTAGCAAAGAGCTATATTGTTTATACTCAATACAATTGTAAATAATCTGTCTAAAAGGCTTGCTCAGTATGTCAGTCAACAGTTTCAAACAGAACATCCCAACAACCAATTAAAATACCAAGTGTGACCAGTTGCAGTGGCTCACACCTACAACCCCAGTACTTGAGGAGGCCGAGGCAGGCAGATCACAAGGTCAGAAGTTCAAGACCAGCCTGACCAACATGATGAAAACCCCGTCTCTACTAAAACTACAAAAATTAGCTGGGCATGGTGGCGGGCACCTATAATCCCAGCTACTCAGGAGGCTGAGGCAGGAGAATTGCTTGAACCCAGGAGGCGGAGGTTGCAGTGAGCCCAGATCATGCCACTGCACTCCAGCCTGGGTGACAAAGCAAGACTCTGTCTCGAAAAAAAGTAAAATAAAATACCAAGTGTATTTTAGGTCTTCCTTTAAAAAAAAATCTTGAGTAAATGTTTTATCCCCATACCTTTGGTTTCTTTAATAACAATAGCATTCAATAATCCTTTTCCTCTCACAGCAGTTACAACATCAGAAGGCAATTTCATGAGTTCATTTCTCAAGATAATGCCCATTTTTTCTGCATTTTCAGCAAGGTTTTCTTCTTCTAAAACCTACATTAAAAGAAAAATTATACAAATGTTAAGACTTCCCTTTTTTTATTGTTCTTTGGAGGACAACGGGGCCTGTAAGCAAGGGAAGAACACGACTAGATGAAAGACCAGAGGAACTTAACTTTCATTGCAATTTTTCAAAGCCTGTATTAGCTTAATTTCTAATTAAATATACACTAGCTCAGAGCCTTGCTTTAGTCACAAATCTATTGCCAATCTTTCATAGCAAAATCAGGATTAAAGTTTATTTAATGCAACTCACATACCATCATTAGTTAAATGCATCAATGGACTAAATTCCTAAACTGCAATAGTTTATTCCCCCTCACAAAGATCCATCCTCAGAGATTACATCACAATTTTAGGCCTTCAGCAGGCACTTAAAAAATCAGTTTGAAAACAGTATAAATCCACACTTTAAAAAAAAAACCTTGCTTGCTAAAATAAGCAAAAAGACGGGCCTGGTAGGTGGGTCACAGGTGAGAGTTCAGTGAGGGCCAGCCAGGGCCTAAGAGCCCAAAGCACCCAGGAGACTGAACTCCAGAAGCCCACAGAGGAAATCCAGTCTACTAGGCCAAGTTTAAATTACTTTTGGAAAATGTTTTCTTCCTAAAAATTTTCCTCTATACTTTGTGTTTTCTAATATTTGGCATTCTTATTGCATTTCTTATTATACCAATGGGCCAAATTAAAAATCACCTCAACATTACTTTAAAGAATAGTCACCATATGGCTGTATCAGCTTTACCTCAAGGGCTGCAATGGCCACTTGGCAGCCTAGTGGATTGCCACCGTATGTGGACCCATGCTCCCCTGGCTTAATTGTCAGCATTATGTCATCATCACACAGCACCGCAGACACCTGAAAGACAGGGAATTCACCACGTCATTTCTCAGCACTAAGCATTCTACTAAGCATTCTTTTTCCCAGAGACTCGTTCTGTCGCCCACGCTCGAGTGCAGCAGAAGGATCTCTGCTCACTGCAAACTCCACCTCCCGGGCTCAAGCGATTCTCTTGCCTCAGCCTCCCAAGTAGCTGGGATTGCAGGCGCCCACCACCAACACCCTGCTATTTTGTGTGCCTGTGTGTGTGTGTGTGTGTGTGTGTGTGTGTGTGTGTGTGTGTGTGTGTGTGTGTGTGTGTGTGTCTGGTTTTAGTAGAGCTCTGGTTTCACCATGTTGGCCAGGTCAGGCAATCCACCCGCCTCGGCCTCCCAAACTGCTGGGGTTACAGGCATGAGCCACCATGCCCAGCCAAGAAGCTAATGTACAAGAGTTTACATCTGCCAGCCTAACTACCAGTGACAACCTAAGTAACACCCTAAAACATTACAAAGACATTATGCACACTTCAATGAACAAAACAATATAATTTTGCAACTAAAAGAGAAAAGCTATTTCTGCAATGATATAATTTCACAATTCCTTCTAACGTCGAGATAAAATGCCTTGTTTAAATGCTTAGAAAACAAAGTTAAGCATTCTTTTTTGCAAAAGTTTTGTCTATTCAGCAAAAACATCTATACTTTGGAGACCTTGGATCCAGCAACAATTACTGGCTCTGAATGGTAAACCCAAGACGTGAACTACAACCAACATTAACTTTTTTCAGTCTCTGTGTTCATCAGTCACGGTTTTAAACAATTAGTAATATGCCATGTTTCTGAACACTGAAAAAAAGAACAGGAGTCTGTACGAGTCCTTTGAGGGTAAACTGTTTCCACCCAAATCCAACGTCGTAGCAAATTCCAAGGCACACTCAATTCTTCTAAGTGGGTCACACACTGGTCCCTTAAATGTTTTTATTACAAATATTCCAGGTGACCTACAGCACACTTGATAAAATCAAACCATCTGAAAGGCATTACTGTCACAATCAGTTGATGTATAAACACTTTAGGGGTATATTTTACAAAAATAGGAAATGGAAAGAAGGGGAACATGAAACTTACGGGATATAAGCCCCCAGAAAGGGCCTTTCCAAGGAGGACTATATCAGGTCTGACATTTTCATGATCAACAGCCAGCCATCTACCAGTTCTGGCCAATCCTGTCTGTATTTCATCAGCAATAAACAGAACCTATTGGGGAAAAAAAAGTTAACAGCATTAGTGATCATTTTTGTTTCCAAAGGGAAAATACCCATCTTTATTTCACTGCCCTCCCCGACAATAAATGTATAACTCTGACGTGCCCTCAGATTTGTAAAAACTACACACACAATTTCAAGAGTATCCTATGAGAATCTTGAAGACTCACCAACTATTTCCTGTCAGGCCGCTATCTCCCTAGAGGCTCAAGGTACTGATGCAAAGGTGAGGGTTTTGTACGGCTTTTCTGGACATAACTACCCTCTGGGAACAAATTAATTCACTTGTTTATTTCACAAACATTTAAGATGTGTCAGGAACTCTCAAATGGTAAACAAAATACACTAACTTTAGCCCTGGAGGAAAGGAGGAGAGAAGAATACAACAAAGGGCCTGGGAGGGGCTCAGAGCAAAAGGCTCTTAGAGTGGGAGGAGGGAAACGCTGTTAAGGCCAGGTCTGCAGCTGTGCACAGGGCCCAAGACATGGCCAGAGACAAGAAAGTCAGCTTCTATGTAGGTTTCTAAGCACTAGAAAGTACTTCAGCTCTTAGAATGCCATCGCCCTCTAGTGGACAGTAATTTAACCTTTGCATTTATCCTACCAGCAGGATTCAGAAAGAGAAGTTGGGGAGGATCACAAACAGCTAAGTGGACAACCTGGTGCCTGGTGCAGAGCTCTCGCACTCCCAATAGGTAACCGGGATCCGGAACAACAACGCCTGCTTCACCCTGAATTGGCTCTACCATGAATGCAGCCACATTTGGATCCTGAAGAGCACGCTACAAAAGAAACAGGAATAAATTTTAGTAACGTTCTTTCTACCATACTTGGAAATCTGAAATCATACACCGCACATATATTCCTATTAAGTATACAAATCAAGTTTTTGCACTAACATAAATTCTGATGTCACAAGAATTTGAAGTAGAACACTTCAAATTCACTACCATCCAATTATCAGAAGCTCCAGATACTTTAGCTTTAAGTGACACTAGCCTACATTTTCTTCTTTTCCTCACTCCATTGCCCAAGCTGGGGTATAGCGGCACAAATATGGCTCACTCAAGTCGCAAACTCCTGAGCTCAAGGCGATCCTCCTGCCTTAGCCTCTCAAGTAGGTGTACACCATGCCCAGCCAATTTTTTATTTATTTTGTTTTTTTTTGAAGATGGAGTTTCACTCTGTTGCCTAGGCTCGAGTGCAGTAGCACAATCTTGGCTCACTGCAGCCTCCACCTCATGGGTTCTAGGGATTCTCCTGCCTTAGCCTCCTGAGTAGCTGGGATTACAGGTGCACACCACTACACCCAACTAAGTTTTTTTCAATTTTCAGTAGAGACAGGGTTTCACCATGTTGGCCAGGCTGGTCTTTAACTCCTGACCTCAAGCGATCCATCCGCCTCGGCCTCCCAAAGTGCTGGAATTACAGGCATGAGCCACTGCGCCTGGCCTTGATTTTTAAATTTTTTTGTAGAGACAGGCTCTCCTTATGTTGCCTAGGCTGGTCTTGAACTCCTGAACTCAAGTGCTCCTCCAGCCCTGGCCTCCCAAAGCGCTGGGGTTACAGGCATCCGCCACCGTGCCCAGCCTGTTTTCTAATACATAATTTCTAATACATGTATTAGAAATTAAATCTGGCTGGGCACGGTGGTGCATGCCTGTAACCCCAGCGCTTTGGGAGGCCGAAGTGGGCAGATGACTTGAGCTCAAGTGTTCGAGACCAGCCTGGCCAACATGGCAAAACCATGTCTCTACAGAAAATAGAAAAGTTAGTTGGGTGTGGCGGTGTGTGCTGGTGGTCTCAGCTATTTGGGAGGCTGAGGCAGGAGGATCACTCGGACCCAGGAGGCAGAGTCTGCAGTGAGACGAGATTGTGCCACTGTACTCCAGCCTGGGCGACAGAGTCAGACTCTGTCTCAAAAAAAAATTAATTAAATTAAATCTAAAGTAAATAGCCTTTTAAAGCCAAGTTACGGCTTTCTTAAAAAGTCTTCAACTTCAAAATTTAAGCTAGCTAAAATCAGAAATTTTACCTAGCAATTAAGCAGGTATACCCACGTTAATTGTTCTGAAGGCCACATCTAAAGCAGCTGGCTGGCTGTACAGAGTAGATCATGGAAATCAGCTTTCTCTGTGTTGGAAACTGATCATTACTAAGAACAAGTCTGAAACTGTAACCTAACTTAAGTGAGATAAATTTGCATTACTGTCATATAATGTATTTTTCATTCATATATTCAACAGCTTTCATTTCTATTCACAGTGAGCTAAGCAGCATGATGCTGGCAAAATACCTCCAGTGCAGGCAGGTCATTATAGGGAATGATGTCAAATCCCGGCATGAATGGTCCAAAACCATCGTAACTGGTCGGGTCTGTGGAACTGGAGATAGCAGACAACGTCCTACCCCAAAAGTTTCCAGCTACAAAGGAGAAACAAATAGTGATTATTTCAAAGAAACCCAAAATTCAATAAGCACTATCCCCGCAAAATACCACAAGAAGTTTGACTCAAAAAATAAATCAAGGGCTTGCTTTAGTGCACCTCCAGTGGGCTTTCAATTCTTAAAACAAAGTCTGATATTAAACACCATGGCTCCATGCCAGGTGTGGTGGCTCACGCCTGTAATCCCAGCATTTTGGGAGGCCAAGGCAAGTGGATCATGAGGTCAGGAGATCGAGACCATCCTGGCCAACATGGTGAAACCCTGTCTCTACTAATACAAAAAAAAAAAAAAAAAATTAGCAGGGGTGTGGTGGCACGTGCCTGTAGTCCCAGCTACTCAGGAGGCTGAGGCAGGGGAACTGCTTGAACCTGGGCAGCAGAGGTTGCAGTACGCCAAGATTGCACCACTGCACTCCAGCTTGGCAACAGAGCAAGACTATCTCAGAAAAATAATAAAAAATAAATTAAACACCATGGCTCCTATGAGAGAAGACCACTAGGTCTAGCCTTGTCATTCCTATCTTAGGCGTTTCTCTCTACTGAGCCTCTTGACTGGAATATATAGCCCCTGAAGATAGATAACTTACTTTTCTTTCAATAATTCCCAACCCAATACCAAGCCCTAACTGAGGTCTTCAATGCATGTTTTCTAGAGAAGGTGCATGTATGATGGAGTATCCTTCATAGACAATTAGCAGTTTTCCTTTCAAAACTCCAATACTGCAGGCTAACAACAGAATGTATTTCCAATTTCATTTGGAGAAAAGATCCTCAAGCAATCCAAACACATTTCCATTTTGCCTTCCTTGATATTATAGTCCTTCATGATGCTAAATGACAGACATCTGCCTTTCTTCTGGGACATTTTTTATTCATTAATAAAGGTGACTGAGGATCTACTATGTCAGGCATTATTTTAGATGGTGGGGAATAGGCCAGGCACAGTGGCTCACGCCGGTAATCCCTGCACTCTGGGAGGCCAAGGCAGGCGGATCACCTGACATCAGGAGTTCGAGATCAGCCTGGCGAACATGGTGAAACCCCATTTCTACTAAAAATACAAAAATTAGCCAGGCATGGTGGCACACACCTGTAGTTCCAGCTACTCGGGAGGCTGAGACACGAGAATTGCTTGAACCCTGGAGGTAGGGGTTGCTGTGAGCCGAGATCACACCACTGCACTCCAGCTTGGGCAACAGCAAAACTCTGTCTCAAAAACTAAAAATAATAATAATAATAAAGACGTTGCAGGGCCAGGTGCAGTGGCTCACACCTGTAATCCCAGCACTTTGAGACAGGTGGATTGCCTGAGGGCAGGAATTCAAGACCACCCTGGCTAACATGATGAAACCCTGTCTCTGCTAAAATTATAAAAATTAACTAGTCATGGTGATGGGTGCCTGTAATCCCAGCTGCTCAGGAGGCTGAGGCAGGAGAATCACTCGAACCCAGGAGGCGGAGGTTGCAGTGAGCCAAGGTCTCACCTTTGCATGTCAGACTGCAGACTGGGTGACAAAAGCAAAACTCCATCTCAAAAAAAAAATGCTGGGGAGCAGATCATGATCACAACTGGCAAGATCCCTGTCCTCAGGGAGCTTCCTTTCTAGCAAGAAAGAAACACCTAACATAAACCAGTAAAGCAAGTGAGCTGAATAATTTCAGATAGGGTTAAATTCAAGAAGGAAAGAACCATGTAGAATAACAGAGAGGCTGGGAGTTCATGGTATCATGGATGTTTTTATCTTCTCACCACCTCTGCCAGCAACAACTCAATTCATCAGTACTAGATTACCCTATTTCTGGCTTCATCATGTTTCTAAATACTATTCTTGCAAAGCCTCTTTCACCAGCATCTCTAACCTACCAGTAATCTCATCTTTCACTTGTCCACAAACAATAGCATGTTGATTTTGACTAGGCTTGTTTAAGAAATGCACTGATAGGACCATAAGCCTATTTGCTCTCCCCTGCCTAGCCTCAGGAACCTCATGCTCGGTCACTTACCCTGCAGGCATACGGGACTTACAGTAAGGGACAGTCTTCCTCTGTCTCTCCACCCCACTGATTCACCAGTTCCTTTCAATACTCGGGTGAAAACATCTTTGCACCCTTTGCTATTAAGAAAGAGACTGGACAGTGTATAAGAATGAAAATCACCAGAAACACCACTTTTGTTTGCAAGAGACAGTTATGTTGACTTACAACGAAAGCACAAGATTTTTAAATGGCAAGTTAGAGTTTTGCAAAGATTTCTTCTTTGGGAATACAAATCTGTCACTTCAAATACCAATTACCTCTGACCTTCAGTTGAACTCTGGATTCTATTATATTATGGGGTTTATAATTTAACTGCATGTGTTCACAAGGCAGAATATTTAATGATTTCAACTATCACAAGAATAAACTTTGACCATTATAGTGACAAATCTATACATACTTTAAAAAAAAAATTTAAAAAACAAGTCAGAACCTCTCATTTGAACATAATATAAAGAATTCAACAGTCAAACCACATCCTCTCAATTAATTGCTAGTCTCCCTAACCAGAATTCAAGTTATTCCTTTCATCCAGTCCCAGAAGCCTTACAAGGGCAACTCCTAGCCTTCTCTTTCCAACAGCTGCTAAGAGGAACATAGCACAACAGTACCTCCAATATCAAGATTCAAACCAGTCTACATAGAGCATGGCCCCATACTAACTTCACCCAACCCCAGCACCCAACAAAAACCCTCCACCAGTAAGACTATCTAATTAACTGGATAATGGCTATGAAAAAAATCTGACCGGCAAATTAGAGGAATAGGGAGTTCAGAAAGAAAAATCCATACGTGAAGAAATAATCCCAAGAAGAGGAAATCCCTCATTAATTTTTATGAAACGTTCAGCAAATATGCATCATGTATAGGGCAAAACACATTACAAGTATTTCATCAGTAAATTAAAACAGTAAATTGTATATACGTGTGTGTGTGTGTGTGTGTGTGTGTGTGTGTGTGTGTATATATTTAAATAGAGACAGGGTCTCCCTATGTTGCCCAGGCTAGTCTTGAACTCCTGGGTTCAAGGGATCCTCCTGCCTTGGCCTCCCAAAGTGCTAGGTTTACAGGCATGAGCCACCATGCCTGGCCACAGTAAATTATATTGTTTATGTTTCAATCATATAATATTTAATTTTACGTACCTGCAAAAACAACCTTTGCTTTGTATTTCGGAATGCCCTTCACAGTATAGCCCCACCTACGAGCCAGTTTACAAGCAGTCTCTCCAGCCTCCACTCCTATCAGGAGAGAAAAACATTCAGATTTTTTGAAATTTTAAACTTTTTTTTTTAATTTTAAACTATCAAAAAAATTTAAACTACAATTAATTATTTTTGAGGGTATTTAACAAAAAAAGGAAATGCTTTACCTGTATTCATAGGAAGAACTTTGTGGTAGTTGAAAAGTTTAGTAATATATTCCTCATATTCACCAAGTACATTATTATAGAAAGCTCTAGATGTTAAGGTCAATTTGTCCGCTTGACTCTTCAGAGCATTCACAATCTTGGGGTGACAATGCCCTTGGTTGACAGCACTGTAAGAACTCAGGAAGTCAAAATATTTTCTGCCTTCTACATCCCATAAGTAAATGCCTAAAATACACAAGAAAGGAAAATAATTTTAGACAATTATTATGTGGCATAATGTCCAAAAATTAAGACTGCTAGCAAGCCCTCTGAACGCTTATATGTGGATCTCTATTTAATAGATATTTGTAGTTAAAGCTTGTTTTAGCTCAGGCATAATAAACTTTGGTTTATAAGGAATTACTAAGAATTGTATTTT
>PVKP010033517.1:0-24968 GCA_004027715.1 Plecturocebus donacophilus | reverse complement strand
GGGGAGGGACAGTGGGGGGTGGGGAGTTGCGGGGAGATAACATGGGGAGAAATGCCAGATATAGGTGAAGGGGAGGAAGGCAACAAATTACACTGCCACATGTGTACCTATGCAACAATATTGTATGTTCTTCACATGTACCCCAAAACCTAAAATGCAATAAAAAATAAATAAATAAAAAATAAAAATAAAAAAAGAAAAGAAAAAATTAAAAAATAAAAAAAAATAAAAAAATTTAAAAAAAAGTATTCTAACTTTAAGAGTTACAATATTGTAACTTTTAATTTTTAGTATTGTAATTTTAAGAGTATGTAATTAAGAAATCAATTCTAATTTCTTAATTTTCATAAGGTACTGTAGTGATGTAAGAAGTTTGCATTAAAGGAAGCTTGGTGAATGATGAGAACTCTATGCTACCCTTGCAACTCTTCTCTAAGTGTAAAATTATTTCAAAATAAAAATAAAGTTGCAGGAGAGAAATCAGGTCATCTACAACAAAAAAAATAACAAACCTCTTGTTGGTAAAACAGGTGAAAGAAAACAATAGAGTAGTGACAATAATGTTTTTAACAGAATATAATTTTCAATCTAGAATACTGTTATTAGCCAAACCACCAAATTAAGCAGCAAGACAAAATAAAGAATTCTTTAGACAAATTTACTTCCCCATACTTTTTATTAGGAAGCAGTTTGGCAAGTTTTCCAGCAACAAAGAAAGCAGATCAAGAAAAATGAAAACATGAGATCTTGAGAACCAATATGAGAGCCAAATCAACAGAGAAGGGAAGAAAAATCTCAAGATAATACCCATGCAACAGGCCTACAGAAGAATCAGTTCACGTTGATCAGAAAGATGAAAGGCTCCAGTAGAAAAGAAAATTTGAATGGAATTGACATAGTTCTTAAAAATTTGAAATAACTAGATTACTTCAGAAAAAGACTGTGCAAGAAAAAAAAAGGCACTGTCTATCAGAAACAAGAGTGGTAAGTCAAGAGATAATGTCTGGGCTGCATACAGTTTTTCAAAAGAATCTTAAAGTGACGTAAATCCTCAATTCTAAATGCAAGAACTCAATAGATTGTATCTAATATTGATAGATAAATAACAGTGTTTAAGTATATGATTTAGATACATGGCAATCATCCTAGAAAGATCAAAAATCAAAAATAGTTAAAATAGCTAAGATTTTCTCTGGGGAGCAGGACAGAGGGTGGGGCAAAGAGCCTCCTTATTACAGTAAGCTCTTCTGTGATTTCACTTTTAAATACCATATTCGTGTATTGTTTTGAAAACCTTTTAGATTTCCTTTAAAAACCTAACAGATCATTATTTTCAGCGGTGAATAAAAGTAACTCCATTCATTCATAGCCAAGTCAATAAGTTTCTATTTATAGTAGTGGTTAGACATTAAATAAAGCATAGTTCTTACTATGAATGGTCAAGGCTTTCAACTTATTAAATGCTTAATACTTATTTCAAAATGTATTTTTTAATATTCTTTTAGACAAATTTAATAAACACTTAGGAGTTACTATGTTAAATCTTTAAAAGTAACAATTTTAGGTATAGTGATATTAAACTTAATATTTTTTAGTATCAACATTTTAATTAAACAATTTTATGTATGATATATTTTAAGATGTCTGAACCACTGGCAGTAAGCTTAAAGTATACTGGATTATGAGTTGTCAATCCAATAGATGATAATAATGGTGTGAATCTTTTTTCTTAAAGATATGCCCTAAATCATTAATACTTGGTTTTGAAGTGTATGTATATATAAATTCTTGAATAAATTTGTTTTGTGTATCTACAAGTGTGTGGATGTGTAAGAAAGAGGGACTTTACAAACTCATCATTTCTGAGACAAAATGATGCAATCATAAAGTAAGGTTCCAAATCAAACAAAGCAGCAATTTTTCTTGGCTTCCCTAACTTATCCCACTGCTAATCCAGGTTGGAAATACTGCATCCTTTCATGCAGACATAAATAGCAGAGTATTTTTCAAAAACAGTTATCAACAACTGGTATGGGATTAAATTTTAATCAATCATATTTGCCAATGTCAATGGTGTGGTATAGTACCATACAGAAAGCTTTCAAATTATTATTTTTTAAATTAAAATTCATAGCTTTAGTATAATGCTAACTTTTTCAGGGATTGTGATGCTATACTAACATGGGTGAGTATCCGTAACACAAAAATCTAAAATCCAAATTGCTCCAAAATCTGAAACCTTGTTAACATGATTCCGGAATAGAAAAATCCACACATAAGTGCTTAACACAAACTCCGTTTCATACAAAAAAATTACTAAAAATATTGTATAAGATTACTTTCAGTCTATATGTATAAGGTATATATGAAACAAATGAATTTCATGTTCACACTTGGGTTTCATCCCCAAAGTACTGCATTGTGTACATGCAAAATCTAAAATAATCCGAAATCCAGAATCTTCCTCGTCCCAAGCATTTCAGATAAGGGGTACTCAGTCTGTACTCATTTGTACTACTACTTTATGTGTTTATCAAATTAAAGAACTTTGTATTTATCACTTTTAATAAATTTCATAATTTTTTCTTTTCAGATACTACTTTCTAATCTTAAAATGGCGCTAATTTCTATGCCAGTGCTGCTGTTAGAATCAAATAAAGTCATATATTCAAAATACCTGACATATAGCAGCTGATTAAAAAATGTCAGTTTTATTTCTCCTTTTGTCCCGCATGTATCTTGGTACAGGTTTAAAGTGTAAAGTATAATTCAATACTTTATTTAAATTACTTTATTCAATAATGAAATACTGAGTCCCAAATTCTAAATATTCTAAATAGGGTGGGTGTTCTGGGGAAAGAAAAAGAAAAGAAGGAAAGAAAGGGAAACAGGAAGGAAGGAAAAAAAGAAAGGAAAAAAGGAAGGAGAGGGAAGGGGAGGGGAGGGAAAGTGAAGGAGGGGAGGGGAAAGAAGGGAGGGGAGGGGAAGGGGGGAAAGTGAAGCGGGGAGAGGGAGGAAGGGAGGGGAGAGAGGTAGGTTGGTTGCCCCAGAAGTCAAGACTTGATGTAAACCCACAGTCATTAACATAGTAAGGGCACTGCTGTAGGAACTGGCAAACAGATAAAAGCTTCAAAACAGAGAACCCAGAAACCGAACCACATTTAAAGGAGACATTATGTAAAAGAGGACAATCAACAGAGACAGAATGGGCTATTCAAGAAATGGCTTTCCATATGAGAAAAATGAAATTATATCCTCATTTCATTCCATCAACAAAAAGAATCTTGAGCTGATAAAGGATCAAACTTACGAAAACAAAACTTTAAAGCTATTAGAAGAAATTATTTTTTAAGACATGATGACCTTGGGGCAGAAGAAAAATTCATAAACCAAAAGCAAAAGACAAAAAAAAAAAGTTTTATATTTGACTAACTAAAAATGTAAGACTTCCATATGAGAACAGGTACGACAAAGATTAAAGACCAGCAATAGACCTTTATTGAAAGAGAAAACTGTAACATATAAATCCTGTAAATACAAAAAGGAAAGCTTCTGAAAAATAAAAATGAGAATGAGAATAATTAATCAAGACATTGATGATCAATATACACATGAAAAGATGCTTAATCTCACGCATAACCATGAAAAATGCACATTTGAAAAATGAGAAAGAATTATAGACTGACAAAAATTTTCAAGGCCTGACACTACTGAGTACCAGTGAGCACAAACTGGAAACTATCAGTCATTGCTAGTGAAGGAGAGATTATAATAGCCACCGTAGAGTCTATTTAGCCATTACCTAGCAAAATCAAACACATTCTCTATGATCCAGCAATTTCACTTCTCACACACGTTCTCATCAACTAACTTTGTGATAGCACAGATACAAAAAATCCTAGCAATAACCTCAAATAGTATGGGAATGAATATAGTGTGGTAGACTCATGTGATAGAGTATTATATAGCAGTTCAAGGAAACACATATATGCAAATATACATATATATGTACAAACGTATAGATCTCAAAACATAAGTGAAATTTATAATTCTGCAACACTGTAACATTTCACAATATACACAAAACATTTTATATGTAGATTCATTAATAATACATGTAAGAGTATTAAAAGTGTACATAAAACTTAGCAACACAATAGATTTATAGTCGCTGCTGTCTTTGAACGGTGAAAGGGTGAAGAGTAAAGATGATATTCACTTTTTAAGTGCTTTGCTTTATTTTAAAAAAAGCAGAGAATATAATATTAACAACTGCCCATTTGGAGTGAGGGTTGTTAGATGTTTATTATATTATTCTTGATATTTTGGTGAATTTTCTGGACTTGTTAAAAAAAAAAATGTAAAACACACTAATGAAGGACCCCATTAAGATCATAATTCAACTCTCTTTTCACCTATTTAATCACTTATGAAAAATAATATATGGCTTCAACATGCTAAGAATACAATATAAACAAATGGAATAAATTCCAGGTCTCATAAATAGCTGATAAAGTTTACAAAAAGTAAAATAAAATGTATCTCAGAAATGAGGTTAAAAATGTTAACCTTAAACATCTTCCATAATTGCTAAAGTAAATGCTTCTCCTTCATTTGCATATTTCCAATTTGATAGCTAAACTATCACTAAAACTTTCATGGAAACACTGAAGAAATAAGTAAAAAGTGCATATCCTAAAATAAACCAACTAACCTGTATGGGTTCTTCTATGTCTCTGAAGCTCATCACTCCTTGTGAATCTTTTGCCACAAAACATCCAGTTGCATATAAAAGGTCTTTCTCCAGTATGCCAGCGAAGATGTGCTCGTAAGTGAGATGTTTTGCCATAAACTTTACCACATCCTTCAATATGACAGATATGTTGCTTCTTTTTTCCTGGTTCATTACTGCCTCTAGCAAAAACAAAAACCAAACATTAATAACACTGTCAAATAGTAGGCTTATAATTATAGAAAAATTTAAAAGAAGGTAATTAAATACATGTAAATACAAAAAGGAAAAGTATTTTGTATTTACATATATTATGTAAATACAAAAAGGACTTATTCAGTGCTTCTCTGAATAAGTTTGATCATGATGCCATAACTGTAGTTAAAATCAGAAAAATTTCAATTAAAGAAAAAATAAAACAGATCTGTGTACCAAATTGCTATGAAAATGTGTTAATCTCAGGGAGTTTATGCTCTACTATGAACTGCATGTTGCTTCCATAGTGGGCTCACTTGGGAAAAAAATTTTCTCTAAGCCTTTCGAAACACTTTAAACTTCTCTAAAATTCAAAAAGATGGCTAAATCCAGGTAAAAGTGTAAGGTGCAGAGTTTCATTTCCAGTAAGACAGTGTGAGTTCCATGGATCTGTTTCCCAGTGAAACTGGTGAAAATTATAAAAAAGCAAAAAAATACTATTTAAAGTCTCTGGAAATGGTCCTAAAAGCAAATAACAGCAAATAAAGAAACACTTATTCAAGAAAATTTCACAGAACTTGGTAAGAATAATAAGAGTCCGTGGTATCTGAACCAAGACTCACTCCTTCTCTACTTCCTCCCACCTCCACACACAGGAACATTAGAGACTGGTGCAGCCAAGAATATGATTCCTATTCTTCCCACCTTCTAGTCAGAGGGCGATGGCCCCAAGAGGGGCAAGATGCATTTCTCTTCTTACCCCTGGTTACCTGTTGCTAAGTTCTAGGCAAGCGTAGCGGAACCCAGTCCTTAGCCCTGGGACATAGGCTCTTCCTTGGATGTGGTATGATGAAAATGCTGGGGTCTACACTGCCCCTGACCTGGCCCATTCATAGTTCATAAAGTCAAAGTTCTAAGCCGAGAGAGGCCAGCTAAGGAGACCTGAGACTACTGCTGCCTCTGCAACCAAGCACTCAGCCCTTAAAGCAGGGACGTCACTCAGAGAGAAATGAGCCACTGTCTAAACTCCTAGTTCAAAAGCTGTGACTCAGAAACACACCATAAAACAAAGAGCTCCAAATCTCTTCCCAAAGGAACTGACTTCATTTGTAAGACAATGTGAAGAAGTCCAAACCTAAGGGTACTCTGAAAAAAGTAGATACTGTTTCAAAAGACAAATAATTGGGAGAAGACTAACAGATTCACTGGAAATAAAAGCTTAACTATAGGCTGGCTGGTTTGCCAGACAGACGTGAGCCAAGAGGCTGTGAAGAACCCTCTTAGGGTCAAAATAAATGTCAAACATTGAGATTCTTGGGAAAAGTAAACAAAGCTAACAAACCTTTAGCTAGACTGACCAAGAAAATAAGAATCAAATTATTAGAATCAGAAATCAAAGAGGAGATATTACTACCAACCTTAGAGAAATAAAAAGGATTACAAAAGAATACCGTGAACAATTCTATGCCAATTACTTGGGTAACTCAGATGAGATGGACAAATTCCCAGAAAAATACTGACCAAAATATTAAAACTGACTCAAGAGCAAATAGTCAATCAGAATAAATTTACAAGTAACTAGACTGAATTAGTAATTAAAACTACCCACAAGAAAAGCCCTAGAATGGACAGCTTCACTGGTAAATTTCATAGAACATTTAAAGAATTAATACCAGTTTGGAGGAAATACTTTCAAATTCATTTTATGAGGCCAGTATTATCATTACCAAAACCAGATAAAAACATTACAAAAACAGAAAACCACAGACAAATCTCTTATGAATATGGATGCAAAAATTCTCAACAAAATACAAGCACACTGTCAACATTGTACTGGAGGTTCCAGAAAGGGAAATTAGGTAAGAAAAAGAAATAGAACTCTTGTAGAGTAGAAAGGAAAAAGTAAAAACTATCTCTGTTCACAGATTCCATGACCTTATACATAGAAATCCTAAAGACTCCACTAAGAACAAACAAACAAACCAAAACAAAACAAAAAACAGTTATAACTAATCAAAAAGTTCAGCAAAAGTTGCAGGACACAAGATTAATATATTATTTTAAAAATCAATGTATTTCCAGATACTTGTAATGGACAATCAAGAAAACAGTTCAATTTACAACAGCATCAAAAATAAAACTGGAATTTAACCAAAGTGTAAAACGTATACTCTGAAAACTATCAAATACTGATCAAAGTTAAAGATTAAATACCCAGAAAAACTTCCCATGTGCATGGACCAAAAGATGTAATACTGTTAAGTTGGCAACAGTCCCCAAAGTGATCTACATATTCAATGCAACTTCCATCAGAATACCATCTCGCTTCTTTGTAGAAACTGACAAACTGATTCTAAAATTCATATGGAATTGCAAGTGTCTCTAAAGAGTCAATACAATTTTGAAGAACAACAAAGTTGGAGGACTCACATTTCTCACTTTCAAAAGTTATGACAAAGCCAAAGTACTCAAGACAGTGTGGCACTGACATAAAGACAGACATAGATCAATGGAATATAATTGAGAGTCCAGAAATAAATCCATGTGTCTACGGTCAAGTGATTTTTGACATGGGTGCCAAGACCATTCAATGGAGAAACAGTAGTCTTTTCAACAAATGGTGCGTGATGAACCCTTACCTAACACCATATATAAAAATTAACCCCAAATTAATCAAAGACCCAAATGTAAGAATAAAAACTGTAAAATTATCTTTAAAAAACTAGGAATCTTCATGACTTTGGATTTGGCAATGGATTCTTAGATACAATACCCAAAGCAGAAGCAACAAAGGAAAAGAGAAAACACTGGACTTCAAAATTAAAACTTTGGTGCTTCAAAGGCACTATCAACAAAGTATCAAGACAATTCACACAATAGGAGACAATATTTGCAAATCATATATCTGATAAGGAACTTGTATCTAGAATACGTAAAGAGACAATTCCATAATAAAAAAATATATATATAATTTAAAATGGGCAAAAGAGCCAAATAAATATTTCTCCAAAGATACACACATGTCCAATAAGAACAAGAAAAGATGCTCAGTATCATTAATAATCCGAAAAATGTAAACCAAAACTGCAGTGAGATATCACTTCAAATCCACCAGAATAGCTTTAATCAAAGTCAGATTATGACAAATACTGGCAATGATCTAGAGAAACTGGAACCCTCAAACACTATTGATGGAAATGTTAAATGGTATAGCCACTTTAGAAAACAGTCTGTAAGTTCCTCAAATGGTTAAACATACAATATGACCCAGAAATTCCATTTCTAGGTAATTCCATATAAATACAAGAGAAATGAAAGCATGTCCACACAAACACTCCTACACAAATGTTTACTACAGTGTTATTCATAATGACCAGTGGGTGGAAAAAAACCAAATGTCCTTCAATTGACAGGATAAACAAAATACTATGTATCTATACAGTGGAATATTATTTGTTCCTAAAAAAGAATAAAGTACTGATCACCCTGTAATACAGCTGAACCTTGAAAACATTATGCTAAAAGAAACCAGTCACAAAGAACCACATGATTTATATGAATTGTCCAGAATAGGCAAATCTATGGACACAGAAATTAGTTGCCTAAGATGGAAGAGTTGGGAGGATAAAGGGGTGATGCTTAAAAGATACAGAATTTATTCTGGGGATGATGAAAACATTCTAAAATTGACTGTAGTCATGTCTACACAGATCTGAATATATTAAAAACTGCTGAACTGTATACTTTAAATGGGTGAACTGTACGGTATATGAGTAAATTTTGTATCATTAAAGGTATGTAAAAATTTTATGAAAAACAAAAATGGTTTGGGCATGGGGGCTCATGCCTGTAATCTCAGCACTTTGTGGGGCTGAGGTTGGTGGATCACCTGAGGTTAGGAGTTCAAGACCAGCCTGGCCAACATGATGAAACCCTATCTCTACTAAAAACACAAAAACCAGCTGGGCATGGTGGCACATGCTATAATTAATCCCAGCTTCTTGGGAGGCTGAGGCAGGAGAATCGCTTGAACCTAGGAGGTGGAGGTTGCAGTAAGCGGAGATTGTGCCACTGCACTCCAACCTGGACAGCAGAGTAACACTCTGTCTCGGGGGGAAAAAAAAACACCAAAGAAAGAAAAAACATTTTTAAAAAGTGTAAGAAACAAGGCAAAGGACCACTCAAATTTCATTCCTGAAACAACCCAACTTAATTCCCTTCCTAATATTATATATCAACTTCTAGGCTACAAAGGTAGTGAGGTTCCAGTGACCATCGTTCCCAGCCAATTACTTGGTTTTAACACCTGTTTTATGCCTTCCAAATTGACACAGTTGAAAAATAAGAGCATTTACCTTCCTTCTCCTTCCCTACAATTAGGACAGGAACAGGCAACTCTTCGAAGCCTCTTGCCAGGCTGTACCTCTTGATCAGAAGTTTGCTGGCCTTGCTGCAAATGCACTTGTGTGAGTTGGTCAGGACTAACAGCACCTATCGTGGCATTAGCAATTCCTCCAACTGCTACAGTTACAGGAGCTATAGTAGCTTGCTGGACTTTTACTCCATCTTGTCCTTGCTGCTGACCTAAAAAGGAAGAAAAAAAAAGTATTATAATGTTCTCTACACCTAAAGAAAGAATTTTAAAAAAATTCCATCTGCATGTTTTAAAGCGAATAATCTTTTGCTAACAATCTGTGTGAAGTACAAAAACTAAGGGGTGGCTTATACTATGTCAATCTTCCTAAAATACAGTATTCTTAATTCAGTAGATCAGATTGCCTATGTATTTAGATAATGGAACTATATACATAAATCATTTAACCCACTTTGTGGCTTAATTTCTATCTCCACCTATAAAATGATAATACTTGTCACTTATCTACTCACTAAAATACTACGAGGATTCATTAGATAGTTGAAAAGCACTTTGAGATCCTAAGATGAAAGATGTTATGTAAACACAAAGCTTTATTACCATTTCCACAGTAAGCAACATACCTCATCACAACAAAAAAAATACAACAGTGAAAAGTCACTAAACAAAGGATTAAGTTTAATGGACATCTTGCATTCCTAAGTTGTTTAAATAAACATCTCTTTATTGATTAGACTTTTTTTAGTAAAGTCATTTTTAAAATGCAAAACCACTCAAGATTACTACATACTGTCACTGTAATCATGAAAAGACATTTAATATATCATTACTTTATTCAATCATGTTATGTAGCTTACACTTCATGGCTCAGATTAGTGTATATGCCAGCTTGGCTTCTTTACTTCAGGAAAAATAAAATAAATAACGCACAATAAGGTCAAAAAAATACCTATTTGCATGGCTTAACGTTATCCTGAAATACAATGTTTTTTTTGTTTTTTTTTTTTTTTGAGATGGAGTCTTACACAATCTGGGCTCCCTGCAACCTCCACCTCCCAGGATTAAGCAACTCTCCTGCTTCAGCCTCCCTAGTAGGTGGGATTACAGGCCCGCGCTACCACGCCTGGCTAATTTTTGTATTTTTAGTAGAGATGGGGTTTTGCCATGTTGGCCAGGCTGGTCTTGAACTCCTGACCTCTGGTGATCCACACACCTCGGCCTCCCAAAGTGCTGGGATTACAGATGTGAGCCACTGTGCCCAGCCTACAATGCCTTATAATTACCTTTTCTTTCACACAGTTCTACATTCTCTCCATCAGGTGTGGGAATGACAAGTATGTGAACGGAATGAAAACAAAATACCAATTTATGAAAGAATGTTCCCACCTCAGAAAGTTGATGTAAGTATTAAGTTAATTTTTTACAAATCCTCTACCACAGTGCCAGAATTGCTCATTACATGTTAGCTACTATTACTAATTCATCTCTGCTGAGGTGGGTGGCAATACAAGAATAAAATATGCTAGTAGAAACAAACATGTGGGTCCTCTGTATAAAATAAAAAAGGTTTATTTTAAAGCTGCACATGTAGTACTTTATATGTATGGGGCAACCAAGAAGAGGCAAAAAAAATTACCAAGTAAGAAAATATTACACATTTTGTAAACAAAACGAAACCTCTGACTCCCCCAGCCAAAGTCAATCTCAACCTCCTCTGCGTATCCACAGGACCCTTAATCCTTTTGGTAGCACCCAAAATTAAGATACACATTAAAAAATACATTTTGCCATTGTTTTAACAAGGATATAAACCTCTACTAAAGTTTACTTTTTTAGTATACCTTTGAATTAGCATGGTATGGTAAGTAAAGCAACAAAAGTGAAGTGAGAGTTGTAAATTTATGACTGTGCACTCAGAGATCCTCAGTTTCCTCAACTCCAAAATAGTAACACTGACTTCTGTAAAATTCCTGTTCCCTATCTACTTTAAAGAGTTGTTACTGAGGATCAAGTTCATTTTCCAGGGGTAAAGGCTATTTAAATTATAAAGCAATACATAAACAAAAGGTATAATTATTTTGTTTCAATGTAGTTTTTTAAGCACGTATTCAGTAAAACCAGATGCCTTAAGGATGACCTTGGCTACACAAACTACTCACACTACTTGTGTACCAAGAAGCACAGTGATACACACACATACTTTGTTTACTGCAAAAAATATTTATTTATTTCTAGAAATGAGAGTACTGTCTGAACAAGCACTATACAAAATCTACAGCATGGTCCCTATGGAGCTGCAGGTATTTTAAGTTGGCAAGTACCCTTTACATTCCCTGAAGACATATGCACTTTGGGCCACGATTTTTCAACTACTTTTCTCATACATTTATGAGAATTCAGGATGCAATAATATTTAAGATGACCTTTATTTTGGTAAAGAACTGCTAGATGAGCTTCAAGTCAAAGCTAAGTTAGCGGGTGGAGGGGTAAGAGGTGGGGAAGAACTGCTAGAGATTCCTGATCTCTCTGGTCTCTTGAGCATGTCCTTGACCCCCTTTTTCAAGCCTCCATCTTGTGAGCATTTATTGTTCAAAGCCTAAACAACTTGGCAAGTTGTTTCAATGAATAATAGAGGCAAAATATATTTAAGTTTGTATATTTAAGCCCATTAATTGACTTCTTCATCTAGATGTTTCACAGACAGCTAACTTCAACAAACGACTCTGTTTCCACTGCCATCAGTAAGCCACTCAACTCCATAGTGAGACCTCCGAGGTGCCACTTAAGTTTAATTCTACTGACTCAGCTGTATTAGTCTCTCTCTTGCTCACTACACACCTGATATACTGGCCTTTCTTTTGGCCCTCAAACAAATGAAGCTCATTTCCTTCTTAAGGACTTTGCAGTCTGAGCCAGGATGCCTTTGCACCCAGATCTTTGCATAGTTGATTACTTTGTAATATTCTGGCCTGAGTTCAAATCTCTCCCTCTTCAGAAATGCCATTCCCGACCACCCCATCTAAAAGTGGTTTCCCTCAGTATATCTCTGTATCATCATCTAGTTTTGTCTTATTTGTCTTAAATTACTTTGTCCTTTTATTATTTTGTCTTCACCTCACTTCTGAAGGTAAAGTGCCATGAAAGTAGGGATCTTGCCTGTTATGTTCACTGCTGTAACATAATGTTCACTCAATAACAGCACGACTCAATAACATATGCTTAATAAATCAAAATTTAAAAATAAGAAAGGATTTCATCTTTCAGTCTTGCTTCTACTCATGTCCTGTCCCTGTTTCAGTAAATGCTACTCCTACTCTCCAATTATCCACACTGAAAACCTTAAAATGTCATCTTTAGGCTACTTCTTTTACTCATTATATCCAGTGTTGACCAAATTATGAGGATACTACCGCATAATAGCTCTTGCACTTATCTTTCTGTTTCCAAGCAAGATTATCATCTTGATCCAAGCCCTTGCTGATGTGGGCCTCTACCAACCTAAATGAAGCCTTCCCTCCTTTCTCATCATTCAAATGCTGCAGAAAAATAAAAAAGGAGTGTTCTGATCATCTCACTTTCATGCTCAATAACATTTAATCATTCTTTCACTGACCAAAGTCTGGCATTCAAAGCACTCTACCACAAGGTCTTACTTAGCTCCTGGGTCACAGTCCTCCTCCTAATGACCAAATCCATCATGCATTTTCTTGGTGACCACTACAGGACTGCTCTGCTGCATGACACCATGTGCCAATCCATCTTTCTTCAATTTTGACTCTGTGAGCTAACTTCCTACATTTCAGAAACCCCTTCTTCTCTATTAGCTCCTTTTTGTTTGGTTGGTTTTTTTCTTTTTTTTTTTTAAAGAGATGAGAGTCTCATTCTGTGGATCAGACTAGTCTTGAACTCCTGGGTTCAAGCAATTCTCCTGTCTTTGTCTCCCAAGTAGCTGAGATTACAGGTGTGTACCACCATGCATGGCCTTAGCTCTTTCTTAAAATCAGCACTTAAATCTAAATTTATGTCACATTGTTAAAAGATTTATCAGCCAGGAGCAGTGGCTCACACCTGTAATCCCTGCACTTTGGGAGGCCAAGGCAGGAGGACTGCTTGAGCCCAGGAGTTCAAGACCAACCTAGGCCAACACAGTAAGACCCCATCTCTTAAAAAAATTAAAAAATGAACTGGGCAAGGTGGCATGTGCCTGTAGTCTCAGCTATTCATGAGACTGAGATGCTGAGGCAGGAGGATCACTTGAGCCCTGGGGATCAAGACTGCAGTGAGCCATGATCATGCCACTGCACTTCAGCCTGGGTGACAGAGGATCCTCTCAAAAAAACACAAAACAAAAAACACCCTCTACTCTTCCTAGGCTACTCTCCAGGGTTCTGACTTCTCACTGTCTATTCTTGGGGGACTTCACCTACTTTCATAACTTTTACTGCTCTGTGTAAGCTGATTATCTCGCAGATCTGTGCCTTTTACTCAGAAGTATCATACTCTTATTGTCAACTGCTAGAACACTTCCAGCCCAGATTCCTCACAAGCAATCTAAGAACCAGATACCTTACCCCACTTTCCTAATATAGGTCTTTTTCAACATTCAAACAGGAAACTTGGAAGTCATTTTTGATTCCTCTCTATCACCTTCATCCCCAACAACAAGAGCAGCTATCATTTTATATCTAGTATGTATGTAGTAAGGCACTTTACTAAATGCTTTCCATATATTGCCTCATATTCCTGTGGGTTGGGTATTACTGTCCCAACTTTTTGTTTTTTTAAGAAATGGAGTCTTGCTCTCTTGCCCAGGCTAGAGGGCAGTGGCACAATCATGGCTTATTGTAGCCTCTAACTCTTAGACTCAAGCAATCCTCCTGCCTCAGCCTCCTGGGTAGCTGGGACTAGAGATGCATGCCACCATACCTAGTTAATTTTTATAATTCTTTTTAGAGATAGGTGTCTCACAATGCTGCCCAGGCTGGACTCGAACTCCTGACCTCAAGTGATCCTCCTGCCTCAGCCTTCCAAGTAGCTGGGACTATAGGCACAAGCCATGGCACCTAGCTTACTGTCCCTTCCTGATATGGCGGTCAGATTAAGATAAGGAAACTAAGGTTCTGAGGGTTAAATAAAATACCCAAGGTTCTAAAATGGAAAAGTGACAGAGCTGGAATTTGAAACTCAGGCTTGGCCAACTCAAAAAGCTACTCTCTTTCCACCATATACATTATCTATGTTGATCATTAGTCCCTGTTGAGTCTACTGCTTCGAAATATTTCAAATGTCTCCATTTTCACCATACCTATTGCTTGTACATTAGTGTAAGCCCTTATCACCATTATGTCAGTTTTGCTCCTTCTACTACTCATATTGCAGACCTAGCTCCCCAAAAAGCCAGTGGGCCCTCTATACATTCACAATAATGCCAATATTTCTTAGCATAGTACATAAAGTTCTACATTATCTAGCTCTTGCTTAGTTTTATTAACTTCATCTCTTGGCATTCCTGTTCCATGCCCACTCTCACCATCATCTACAGTGAACTCCTATCTTCTCTAATGTTCTGTGTCTCTGAGCATTTGAATAATATAGCTGGAATCCAACACATTCTTCCACCCCAAATCTCCATCTCCCTTGGTCTGACAAAAGTCTATTCATCTTACAGAATTCAGTCTTTAATACTTCTCTTACCACTGAAAATGCTTTGTAAAATAATTTTTAAAATAACTCAAAATTTCTTGGTATTGTAACTACAAACTATGGTGAAACAGACTGAGGATGGCCATTCTTTTTCTTCCACATTACCAGGGGTAAAACAGTCCAAGGCTGCTTGGAGTAGCCAAGCCATCTTTCTTATTCCTTTTATTTTTTCAAATATAGAAACTGGGCCAAGGTAATGGAGGAGGACAGTTTCTTAGTAGGTAGCGAGATATTAGAACTGCTAACTATTCAACAAGATCTAGCTTGTTGGGTGTTTCTTGCTCATTTTCTTTTTATACCAGTAGTATTTTGCCTCAATAGAGTAGTAACATTTGAGACGTCTTGAATTTAAGCTAAGAGGAAGAAAGGAAAGTCAGGTTTAGCTAGTAAAGGAAAATGGCATATTCCATACAGAATAGCCTAGTTCTCTGGATTGTAAGGCAGGGGCCTATGCCAAAGCCAACAAATTTTAACTTGAATTTTAGTATAGCTAGCTCCCTAAGAGACCGCGAGAATTGGCTGAATTAGTATTTAAGTATTTCTGGTTTTGCTAGTAAGATACCATCCCATTCCATCATAATTTAGTCATAAATTATTTCCAACAAAAGCTGCTCAAGACAGAGGCCATCTGTGTGGTTTTTATGTCGTTTGTCCTCTGGCTACCAAAGTTACTGGCACACTGAAAATACTTAATGAATGTTTCTTAAATAAAGTGAATGATAATCTAAAATCCATATAAACATAGAAGCTTTCTTATGAAACTTGGCCAGCAGTAAATCACAGGGCTGCTAGATGACAGTTAGTTTACAATACATGCGCACATAGGTGACAAGACAGTAAGAAACCAAATCAGGTGGATATCTGCCACAATTCCTTCCTGACTTGCTGATATGGCTATCTGGCAGTCAGATCATTTAGGAGCAGATCGCAGAGCATAGATCTCAATCTTGGTACTGAAACTAGGTGTTACTCAGGTATCAGATTTACCCTATGGCATTTGCTATCTACATTCAGTAATGTCTTTTTTGAAAAGAATATTATAAAAATGTTAACTTAAAAAAATTACAACTAAATTTGCCATTCAGGGAAAAGGCTAAGATTTCTCCCTTTCTACCTATTTTGATGAAAGTAAATAGTTTAGTATTACAAACATATATACTTTAAGTTTCTTTTTCTTCTGATTTTAAGAACAATGCATGCTCACCATAGAAAACTATGAATGAGGAAATGAAATCATCCACAAAGTTATTATCCATAGATTACCACTATCATCATTTTGATGTAATGATCTAAGTTCTGTTTTAATCTTTGTTCAATGCATTTTGATGCTGATATAACCTTACTACATAAAAATTCTGTATTCTCCTCTTTTATTTATTTAATAAGCACTTACAAGTTATTAATATTACAAATTATTTTAATATAATGGTTGTGCAATATTTCATCATATACCATAATTTACAAAGCCATTACTTTACTAGTATTTATTTCCAAATACTTATTATAAGTAATATAAAGAATGAGCTATTTGAACAAAAATGTTGTTTATTTTTTCCAAGGGATAGTCCTAGAAGTGAGATTACTAAATCAAAGGATATAAAATATTTGTAAGACTATTTAGATTACAAAATTACAGGAGTATATATAAAAGCTGCATTCATTTACATTTCCACCAGAAGCATGGGAGAATCCTGTTTCATCTCACGGAGCAAGAGAAACCCAGTAAAATTTATGAAATCACTTAATAAACAAAAAATTGATATCTCACTGCAGTTTCTAATAGAAGTGATTACTGCTCTCACCTCTAATATTGTGTATTTCCTTAAGGTCTAAGCCAATGCAGTAAGGCAAGAAATAACAGATCTACACAAGAAATAAAGACTTGAAAGGAAGAAACAAAACTTGTCATGATTTACAAAAGACGTACTTATATTATTTAGAAACCCATAGAAAATCAACAAAGTATTACGACATTTCAGCAAGTTGGCCAACTACAAGATCAACAAAAAAAAAAAGCGACAGTTCCCAAACACGTCAGCAACAAGCAACTGAAAAAGAAAAACAATTCCATTCATAATAGCAACAATAACCACAAATACCTGAGAAATCAATCTAATAGAAATATGCAAGATCTTGAGGAAGATTTAATAAAGGATATAAAACAAGACCTCAACAGAGTGAAATATATGTTCTTGGACAGGAAGAATGATAACACTAAATGTGTTAATTCTTTCAAAAGTATTCTATGAAGTGAAGGCAATCAGAAATTTAATTTGAAACTCTTCCATGAAACTCTGCTAATTTCACATGTGAAAAATCAACTAAGAAAACTGAAAAAGCAACATAGTAGAATAAAGATATGTTACGCAGCTACAGTAATTAAAATAAGGTGCTATTAGCTTAGGAATAGGGACAGAAATTAACACACAGTTTAAAATAGATATGTGTATGTACACAAAATAATCCAACTGTGACTTATTTCTTCTTTTGGAAAAAATAATTTGCAAAGTTTTTTCTTATAGTAAATAGTAGGTAATATTACTGTGTAGGTAAGACAGATCTACAAATTAGAAAAATAAAACAAAATGAAGTATTTATCTACCTATAAATAAATAAACTCACCTACCAATAAACCGAAAATGACCTATTTAATGATAATCACACAGTAGGGTCAAAGTACATGTGTTTCTTAATTATGTTTTGTGTACACAGCCTAGGGAACAAGGTTTTCTACTAGAACTCATCAGGAAAAGCAAAATCTGTTGATTTCTATGATACAGAACTTACCATGGGGGCCAGGGGGAGTTTTCTGTTCTGAATAATACTAAAATGATTCTTGACTGAGCCTGCTTAGATTGATTTCCTTTACAGATTAAACTAGGAATCTGCCTAGACAAATGTCTAAGGTCCTCTCAGAATATGTCTCCTAACACTGCAAGTAACTTTCAATAAACACACTCTAAAATAGGATTTGGATTACATAATAATCTGACTTAAAATAAGCAAGGAGGCTGTATATTCCTAAACAAAAAAAGGTAACCAAATATGCTTAGGGCTGGAGGGGTGGGGGGGATAGAGAGGAGAAATGGAGAGTGACTGCTAATGAGGTTTATGAGGCCATGTAAATGTTCTGAAACTAGATTGTGGTGATAGCTGCAAAACTCTGTCAATATACCAAAAGTCATTGAATATACACTTAAAATTGTTGTACAATATGGTATGTGAATATATATAAAGTTTTTTTTTAAGGTAACCAGATTTAAAAGAAAAAAAAAAAACTAAAAATTTCTACTTTTGTTGGCTCTAAGTACCTTTAAACCAGTGGTTCCCAAATGGAGGTAATTTTGCCTTCCAGGAGATACTTAGCAACGTCTAGAGACCTTTTTGGTTGTCACAAAGTGTGAGATTACTGGTATATGGTGGGTAGTGGCCTGGGATGCCGCTAAATGTCTTAAAATACACAAAATAGACCTCCAAAACAAAGAATTACCTGGCCTAAAATGTTGATAATGCTGAGGTTAAGAAATCTGCTGAAACTCAGCATTGGAATAACTCAACTAACATTTACACCTCTCATTCGTATCATTATAAACAGCTATAACCAAATATACAAAAAATTAAAATATAGTATATTTGTGTGATCCCTATAAAAACTACATGAGTCTCTACAAAAGCAGAAACTGTATGACTCTAAATTAAAGCCTTTGAAAAGACAGCTATATAAATTTGAGAATAGACTGTGATGGTTTTGACAGACATATGACTAGAGAGATTCCATGGTATGGTGGTGGTAAAAAAAAAAAAAAAATCCTAGATTTGAAAATTATGCTTATTAATTACAAAATACTTCTCTGCCTTATGCAAGGCTACAATGACATGTTTTGCTACAGAGGAACTATAAATGAAAATATTAAGAAATAACTGAGTACCTTCTGTATCTCTTTAATGAAAGTGAACTGTATTAGCCAATGACTTCCAGGACTATTTACATACTATGGGTCATGCGCAATTTGTAAACCAATATTGAGTTACTGAACAGGGATAACAGTTCAGTAGAAGTTATAGGTTAAACAGAACTTTGAGGTCAAGCAGACCTGTTTCTGACTTCTGATTCTCCCTGCAGTTTCTTCCTGCAGGAGCTGTGGGAGTTCACTGAAATAATATATGTAGCACACATCTTAACATAATGTCTGGATTGTGATAAACACTCAAGAGGAATATTAACTCCAATAAAACAAACTGCAAATGTATTAAGTACAAATACTTAACAGCCATTCACATTTCCTTAAGTCCTAGCCCTTTGGATGTGAACCTAGAGTGCAAATGAGATTTATTAATTCAGCAAACATCTACTGAGTAATGCTATGTGCTTATTAATGCTGCTGGAGAAATGATAAATAAGAGCTGACCTGAAACTCTCACGTGTAAGGAAGACACACTCAAATAAGTAATTATAATCTGTACAATAACAAAAATGTGCATTAGATGCCTACTTAACAGAGAGGACAGTGATTTATGCTCAAAAAGAAACAATGAAGGCTTTGCAGAGAAGATGAAGCCACTGACAGGTGGCAAGAATAAAGGCAGTGGGAAGGCTATATTTAAAGGCATAACCCTAAGACAGCATTCCACTGGATATTAAAGTTCAAGGAAGTGAGGGGGCTAAAAATGAGGTTGGAAAGATAGAGCAGTAAGGGATTTAATTAAACTATATATTTTTAAGGGACATGGTTTTGCTCTGTTGCCCAGGCTGCAGTGCAGTAGTGCAACCATCACTCACCGTAATCTCAAATCCGTATGAGCCCTCTCAAGTAGGACAACAGGCAACTGCCATCAAACCCAGCTAAATTTTTTATTGAGACAGGGTCTTGCTATGTTGTCCAGACTGTCAACTTCTTAAAGAAGGGACTTTCTGGGGTAGGAGACAGGGAGTCCTTGTTAAGGTTATTACACCTATCCTTCCCATCCCCAATCCAGAATACCTGCCATAATTGTCAATAATCACTTGCATTTACTCAATTTACTAAATGGCCAAAATTGAACTCAACTATTTTACACTTACACCTTGTCTAATGTTCTCTCCTAAAACTTGGGAGATATCTATTTCCCAAGATTACACAGCTGCTATTAAGTATCAAAGCCAAGATGTGAACCTAGGTCAGCCTGAATCCAGAGCCCTATACTCTTTTCTAGTTGGCTATATTCTCTCCCTGTACACTAGGGTTATTATTTGGACTTTGGAGGCAATGGGGAGTTAGAGCTAAACATAGTAACATCTATCTATCAACTCTGATGCCTGAAGGTGTTACTCTTTTGAACTGCCCTGAGCTAGGAAGGAAAGGCAACTCTAGTCATTTGGTATTGAAGAGAAATGCTTAGGAAAACAAAGACATACACTCCTCTTTGATACCTAGTTATTTCTATTTATTCTAATCTTGCTCCAGATAACTGTCAACTACTCTCAACTCTATTTATGTTGAAGAAACCCTTCCTAGCCAACAAACCCTAGAAAGGTCTGAATACTTTTCTTAAACAGAATTTGCAATATTTAAAACAATAACAAAAAAACTTTCTAATTCTCCCTCACTCTATTCATTTTATGTTGAACCATACTTGCCTAAGACGATAGTAAAAAAATAAATCAAAAAAGGAAAATCGGTCTAATTCTGTATGAAATTTTAAATAGTCTTTAAAAGTTTTAAAGCTACTTCCAGTCCTTTAGAGGTACAGTAAGTGACCGTAGTAGTAATGCATTGGTATAGCCTCTGTCACCAACTTTTATTCTACTCTTCATTGGGCTCTCTTACCTCTTGACGGTTTTTATAACTTGAAAAGTCTGCAATTGGAAGCCTATGAAGGTTGTGCAGAAGCCTGGCACAGTGGTGCACACCTGTGGTCCCAGCTACTTAACAGCCTGAGACAAGAGGACTGCCTGAGCCCAAGAGTTTGAATCTAGCCTGGGCAACATAGAACCCATCTCTTAAAAAAAAAAAAAAAAAAAAAAGTTTAAATGAAGATTGTGAGGAAGGGAGCAGGAATGTATGAGATCTCAGTTTTAGGAAAACAATGAAATGTCAAGAACAAAATAAACATGTGAAAACCTAGAGGTAGAGATACAAGTTAGGAAAGAAGTTATTTTACCTTCCAGATCATGAGGCTCTAAAAGAGAGCCCTGACAAGGGAATGAACAAGCTATAAGAATAATTAACAATTATTATAATAAATAGTTGCTAACACTTAGTGAAATATTTTCTGTGTTATAAGCACTGTGCAAAGTACTTTACATATATTATCCCACTAAAATAACATGACTTCTTCCATTTTACAGATAAGAACACTCAGACCTAGGGAAACACTTGTTCAACATTTAAGTGGCAAAACCAAGACTTGAGGCAAGGTTCAGGCAAAAAACTACAAACTTTTGTTAAAATCATTAATGTATGAAGATCAAATAAATCTGTAAGTATTCTAATCTGAGAGATGATGATCCTATTATGGAAACAGGGGAAGCCTGGAGAGGAAGTAGGTTTGGAAAAGAAAATCAGTTCTACATTTAGATGTCTCTTACAGACAGAACCCAGCTCAAACTCTGACTTCAACTAAAACTGCTCTTCCTCCAAGTAAAGCTTAGCACTGTCTCTTCTCCAACCATGGTCATTTAACTTCCTGCCCCTTTCACTATCTCGTTTTTGAACTTAATCTTCATCCTCACTTTATTCTCTAGTTATGTGGACACACTCTCAATCCAACCCTCCTCTGGCTTCACTTAGCATCCTTGGTAATCCCTTGTCTCTTTGAACTTCTTCCATACTTGATGGTAATTCTTATCATCCACTTTCTGGTGTTCTTAGGCTGCTACACACCAAGGAGCAGGTTACAGGAGGGCTAATAAAGCCCTAAAATTTACATTGCCTCAGCCATCACTGTTGCTTGGTAACCTTTCATTCATCCTATGTTGGCAATGTATATAGGCCTTCATTGACTTTTCCAATTTGTTTCCCTCTGTCCTCAAACCCTCATTCCCCTTTCCTTGCACCTTACAATCTGTAGATGATTTTGCCTCTTAATTCACCAAGAAGTCACCCAGAAGCCTCTTCATTCTCCCTTCTATTATCAGCATCTGACTAGTTCTCCCAACATTAAATCATCTTTTTAAAATCTCATGTTAGAAGCACTTTCACCTGGGTGAAAGACCTGTCTCAAAAAAAGAAGTTCTATATCAGTGCTGTCCAATATGATAGCCTCTAGTCACACGTGGTTATTAGCACTTTAAATGTAGTTAATGCAACTGAGGAAATGAATTTTCCATTTTATTTTATGTTTATAAGCCACATGTGCTCAGTGACTTTCATATCGAACAGCACAGTTCTTAGGTCTTATCAAATGATTCAAACACAAAACCTGCTGAACTTTTCTCAATACTCTCAAGTCAACATTCAATACTATCTGAGATTCCTCTTAGCTGCTGACATATCATCCTGTTCTCTATTTCTCTGATGGTTCTCACTTTTCTTAACTTTCTGCTCTTGGCCCCAAAGACTGGGTATAACCATAAGTTCAGTTCTCCTAATTCTGCAATTCAAACTCAAAACCATCTGCCTTATCAGTTTCATACACTGTCATAATTTCAACCATCATCTCCATGTAAAAGACTTTCAAATCCAGACTGCCAATTCTGATCTCTTTTCTTATCCTATCTCCAGATATAAACAAGACACTTTCAAATAAAATGTTCTACTATTAGCTCATATTTATTAACAAATATCTAAATCCAGGTTCATCACCATCATTTTCTAACAGTCATTTCTTTCAATGGCACAAGCATTTTCATGGTCATCCAGATTCAGACTCTACAGAATTATCCTTAAATTGTTTTTCCTCAATCCATTTGTACATTAAATTCTGTCTTTTCTTTTTTAAAGACTCTTGAGAATCACACACTTTACACTCAAGTTCAGATTTCCCATCACTGACATCTGAATCAATACTATGATCCCCAAACTGGCTTCGCCATTTCTCCTATGTCTGTTAAAAAATAAAACTAATTAGCTTGGGCAACATGGCAATGTCCCATCTCTACAAAATACAAAAAATTAGCTGGGCATGGTGGCAGCACCCCTGTAGTCCCAGCTACTTGGGAGGCTGAGGAAGGAAGATTGAGTCTGGGAAGTGAGCCTTGAAGCAAGCCAAGATCACACCACTGCACTCCCGCTGGGATAACAGAGTGAAACCCTGTCTCCGAAAAACAAACAACCCAAAAAACTAAAACACTACTCTATAAATGAAACTTCCTGTCCTGTCCCTCAAAAATACATACATTCACATATCCTTTTAACCTGTCCTTGGTCTGACACTGTCATTCTACAAACTTCTACCAATCTTGTGAACTTCATTTTCTAACATTTCCCTCAAAGTCTTTACTGCCACTTAAAAGGTCTAGCCATTCTTTTTCAAACATGCAAAGCATATTCTAACTTCCTATCTTCTGTGCAGTGCCTTCCTTCTTTATTCTTGTTTGTTAGGGCTCTTCTTTTCTCAAAGAATCAGTTCAAGCCTCCTAGGCTTCATGAAGTCTTTTATTTCTGCCCTGGCTCTCAGAGTATTCATTCTATTCTTAATTTTGGTATTACCATCTTTTACCATATATTTAACTTTTAAAATATACCACTGTGTATTAATTCTATGCATTACCTTTTATTTTAATGAATATTCTGTCTCTTCAACTGGAACATAAGCTTTTAGGAGGAAAAGACTTCTACCTTTATGCTCTCAGGACATAGCACTATGCTTATACTTAGTAAGAATTGAAAGAATAATCACAAAGAAATGGATATGCAGTTGAGAAGTGGTAAGAAGACAAAGTTAGTAAACAGGACCATTAACAATTAAATGGACAAAATAGGAAATAAGGGTAAAAAGCAATTTGACATGAGAGCAGAGAATATCGGCAAAGGCAATCACATAATCAGGTATTAGTGTACTAACCATCTAAGAACAGTATAATCTTATTACAGTGATCATGAAACGATTCTTGGGACTTTTCTGTTTTAGAGGCAGTTCATCCTAAAATAAGTAATGCACAAAATATATTACCTGGGTAAAACATAGAGTTTATGGTTAATATCTTTCCCCCCATCATAGTTTTATTTTAATGAAATCTGATAAACCAAGGCAAGCTGCCAGCTTGTACAGGTGGGTATAAGAATTTCCAAAACATTACAATGATAGCTTTAATTCTATAGAAGTTTAAATCAGTCCACCTCTGGAAATACAGAACTAATGCTCAGAGCTAAGAGGGTACAGTATGCCCTGTCAGTTCTTAGGATCATAGCTTAAAATAGTTGCATAGTTTAGGGCCAAGAGAGGTTGGTCCAACACTGTTAAGCTGTCATGGATCAGTCTAACTCCATAGATGGCTATTTTAAGCTGTATCTCTAAACAGCAAAATGAGCAACCAGGAAATGGTAGATTTCTACATTCAAGTGTAAATGAACTGGCCAGGATTTTTCTCTAAAAACGTGTGTAGGAAGGAGGGGGGTGCCATCTATGACCCATCCTGCATATTCTATGAAGCAATCCAGATCTATCTTCAGTAGTAGGGAATTCAGCTTTTCACTTCCAATTAAGGTGAAAAAGAGTATAAGCACTTACTGGGAGAAAAGGAGGATTTTAAAAAATTATTATAGTAACTTTTTTGGACACAAATAACATTTGGTATTTTGTGGTAAAGGAAGAGATGAGAACACAGGCAAAGATAAGGTTTTATCCACTTATGTGATGAATTCACAATATGATTTTTTAAAACTCTTTTACAGAAATAAATCGGCCGGGCACGATGGCTCACACCTGTAATCCCAGCCTTTGGATGGCTGAGACGGGTGGGTCACTTAAGGTCAGGAGTTCAAGACCAGCCTGGCCAACATGGTAAAACCCTGTCTTTACTAAAAATACCAAAAAAAAAAA
>PVKP010033516.1:0-24983 GCA_004027715.1 Plecturocebus donacophilus | reverse complement strand
AAAAAAAGGGGGCTGAAACAGGGAGCCAGGCGATCTGGCTCTGCAGGTCCCACCCGCACAAAGACCAGCAGTCTGAAATGCTCTGGATTGAGAGTTTTGCAGCAAGCACAGCTGGACCTGACATGGTCTAGCTTTGTGGGGGGAAGGGCATCCGCTGCTACTGAGGCAGTCCACCACTAATGAGACCATCCATCATTACCGAGGCAGTCTGCAATTACCAAGGCAGTCAGTCCACCATTACAGAGGCAGTCCACCATAACTGAGGCAGACAATCATTTCCGAGGCAGTTCTAACTATACCTCTATAGACAAAACCAAAAGGAAGTTCACACAGCAGCTGGGCAGAGCTCACCCGCAGCTCAGCAACACCTCTGCTGGCAGACTGTGACTAGGCAACCTCCTTGCTGAGCAGGGCATATCTGAAAAAAGGGAGCAGCACATCGGGAACTTATAAATAAAGCCTCACCTTCCCAGGAGAGAGAACCTGGGAAAAAAGGCGGTTATGAGTTCCACTGCAACACACATAAATGCACCTGCCAGGCAGCTCTTAACAAAACAACGGAGCTCACAGCTCAGCCCTTGAGTTCCTATAAGGAACAGACTGTCTCCTCAAGCAGCTCCCCAAACCCCGTATATCCAAAGAGACACCTCATAAAGAAGAGCTCAGGCTGACATCTGGCAGGTATCCTTCTGGGACAAAGATAACAGAAGAAGAAATTGACAGCAACCCTTACTGTTCTGCAGTTGCCATAGGTAATCCCCAAGCAAGCAGGGTCTGGAGTGGACCTCCAGCAGTCCTACAGTAGAGGGGCCTGACTGTTAGAAGGAAAACTAAAAGACAGAAATAAATTCATCATCAACAAAAAGGACGTCCACTCAAAGACCCCATCCCAAAGTCACCAACTACAAAGACCATATGTAGATAAATCCACAAAGATGGGAAGAAACCAGTGCAAGAAGGATGAAAACACCCAAAACCAGAATGCCTCTCCTCCTCCAAGGGATCACAACTCCTTACTAGCAAGGGAACAAAGCTGGATGGAGAAGGAGTCTGATGAATTGACAGAAACAGGCTTCAGAAAGTGGATAACAACAAACTTCCCTGCACTAAAAGAACATGTTCTAAACCAATGCAAAGAAACTAAGAACCCTGAAAAAAGGTTTGATGAAATGCTAACAAGAATAAACAACTTAGAGAAGAATATAAATGATTTAATGCAGGTGAAAAACACAACACAAGAACTTTGTGAAGCATATACAAGTTTCAATAGCTGAATTGACCAAGCAGAAGAAAGGATATCAGAGATTTAAGATCAACTCAATGAAATAAAACGAGAAGGCAAAATTAGAGAAAAAAGAGGGAAAAGAAATGAACAAAGCCTCCAAGAAATATGGGATTATGTGAAAAGACCTAATCTACATTTGATAGGTGTACCTAAATGTGATGGAGAAAATGAATCTAAGCTAGAAAATACTCTTCAGGATATTATCCAGGAGAACCACAACCTAACAAGGCAGGCCAATATTCAAGGCCAGAAAATATAGAGAACACAACAAAGATATTCCTCAAGAAGAGCAACCCCAAGGCACATAATCATCAGATTCACCAGGGTTGAAATAAACAAAAAAACGTTAAGGGCAGCCAGAGAGAAAGGTCGGGTTACCCACAAAGGGAAGCCCATCAAACTCACAGCAGCTCTCTTGGCAGAAACTCTACATGCCAGAAGATAGTGGGGGCCAATATTCAATATCTTTAAAGAAAAGAACTTTCAACCTAGAATTTCATATCCAGCCAAACTAAGCTTTAAAAGTGAAGGAGAAATAAAATCCTTTATGAACAAGCAATTGCTCAGAGATTTCATCACCACCAGGCCTGTCTTACAAGAGCTCCTGAAAGAAGCACTAAACATGGAAAGGAACCACCAGTTCCAGCCACTCTAAACACATATCAAATGGTAAAGAGCATCGACAAAATGAAGTAACTGTGTCATCTAATGGGCAAAATAACCAGTTAGCATCAAAATGGCAGGATCGAATTCACACATAAAAATGTTAACCTTAAATGTAAATGGGCTAAATGCCCCAATCAAAAGACACAGACTGGCAAATTGGATAAAAAGTCAAAAATCATCAGTGTGCTGTATCCAGGAAACCGATCTCATATGCAAAGACACACATAGGCTCAAAATAAAGATATGGAGGAAGATTTACCAAGCAAATGGAGAGCTCCCCACCCAAAAAAGCAGGAGTTGCAATTCTAGTCTCTGATAAAATAGTCTTTAAACCAACAGAGATCAAAAGAGACAAAGAAGGGCATTACATAATGGTAAAAGGATCAATGCAACAAGGAGAGCTAGTGATCATAAATATATAAGCACCCAATACAGGAGCACCCAGATACATAAAGCAAGTTCTTAATGGCCTACAAAGAGACTTAGACTCCAACACAATAAAAGTGGGAGACTTTAACACTCCATTGTCAATATTAGACAGATCAGCAAGACAGAAAATTCACAAGGATATCCAGGACTTGAACTCAGATTGGGACCAAGCAAACCTAATAGACGTATACAGAACTCTCCACTCCAAATCCACAGAATATATATTTTTCTCAACACCACATCACACCTATTCTAAATTTGACCACATAATTGGAAGTAAATCGCTCCTCAGCAAATGCAAAAGAAAGGAAATCATAACAGTCTCTCATACCAGAGTGCAATCAAATTAGAACTCAGGATTAAGAAACTAACTCAGAACTGCACAACTTCATGGAAACTGAACAACTGGCTCCTGAATGCTGACTGGATAAGCAACAAATTGGAAGCAGAAACAAAGATGTTCTTCGAAACCAACAGGAATGAAGGCACAATGTACCAGAATCTCTGGGACACATTTAAAGGAGCGTCTAGAGGAAAATTTATAGCAATAAATGGCCACATAAGAAACAAGGAAAGATCTAAAATTGACACCCTATCATCAAAATTGAAAGAGATAGAGGAGCAAGATAAAAAAAAAAACTGAAAAGCTAGCAGAAGTTAAGAAATAATTAAGATCAGAGCAGAACTGAAGGAGATAGAGACACAAAATACCCTTCAAAAAATCAATAAAGCCAGGAGCTGGTTTTTTTTAAAAGATCAACAAAACAGACAAACTACTAGTAGATTAATAAAAAAGAAAAGACAGAAGAATCAAATATATGCAATAAAAAACGATAAAGGGGATATCACCATCGATTCCACAGAAATACAAACTACCATCAGAGATTACTACAAACATCTCTATGCACATAAACCAGTAAACCTGGAAGGAATGGATAAATTCCTGGACACTCGCACCCTTCCAAACCTAAACCAGGAAGAAGTTGAAACCTTGAATAGACCAATAACAAGGGCTGAAGTTGAGGCAGCAATTAATAGCCTACCAACCAAAAAAAGCCCAGGTCCAGATGAGTTCACAGCTGAATTCTACCAGACATACAAGGAGTTGGTACCACTCTTTCTGAAACTATTCCAAACAATCCAAAAGAGGGAATCCTTCCCAAATCATTTTATGAGACCAATATCAACCTGATACCAAAACCCAGCAGAGACTCAGCAAGAAAAGAAAACTTCAGGCCAATATCCATGATGAACATTGATGCAAAAATATTCAATAAAACACTGGCAACCGGATTGCAACAGCACATCAAAAAGCTTATCCATCACGATCAAGTAGACTTCATCCTGGTGATGCAAGGCTGGTTCGACATATGCAAGTCTATAAATATTATTCACCACATAAACAGAACCAAAGACAAAAACCCATAATCATCTCAATAGATGCAGAGAAGGCCTTTCACAAAATTCAACAGCCCTTTACGCTAAAAACTCTCAATAAACTAGGTATCAATGGAATGTATCTCAAAATAATAAAAGCTATTTATGACAAACTCACAGCCAATATCATACTGAATGGGCAAAAACTGGAAGCATTCCCTTTGAAATAGTGCAGTTAACAAGGATGCCCTCTCTCACCACTCCTATTCAATACAGTATTGGAAGTTCTAGCCAGAGCAATCAGGGAAGAAAAATAAATAAAGCGTATTCAGTTAGGAAAGGAGGAAGTCAAAGTGTCTCTATTTGCAGACGACATGATTGTATAGTTAGAAGACCCCATCATCTCAGCCCCAAATCTCCTGAAACTGATAAGCAACTTCAGCAAAGTCTCAGGATACAAAATCAATGTGCAGAAATCACAAGCATTCCTATACACCAATAACAGACTTAAAGAGAGCCAAATCAAGAATAAACTGCCATTCACAATTGCTACAAAGAGAATAAAATACCTAGGTAGGAATACAACTAACAAAGGATGTAAATTACCTCTTCAAGGAGAACTACAAACCATTGCTCAATGACATAAGAGAGGACACAAACAGATGGAAAAACATTCCATGCTCATGGTTAGGAAGAATCTATATTGTGAAAATGGCCACACTGCCCAAAGTAATTTATAGATTCATCACTATCCCCATCAAGCTACCTATGACCCTCTTCACAGAACTGGAAAAAACCACCTTAACCTTCATACGGAACCAAAAGAGAGCCCGCATAGCCAAGACAATTTTAAGCAAAAAGAACAAAGTTGGAGGCATCACGCTACCTGACTTCAAACTACACTACAAGGCTACTGTAATCAAAACAGCATAGTATTGGTATCAAAACAGAGATATAGACCAATGGAACAGAACAGATGCCTCAGAGGCAACACCACACATCTACAACTATCTGATCTTTGACAAGCCTAACAAAAACAAGCAATGGGGAAAGGATTTCCTGTTTAATAAATGATGTTGGGAAAACTGGCTAGCCATGTGCAGAAAGCAGAAACTGGACCTCTTCCTGACACCTTACACTCAAATTAACTCCAGATGGATTAAAGCCTTAAACATAAGATCTAACATCATAAAAACCCTAGAAGAAAATCTAGGCAAAACCATTCAGGACATAGGCATAGGCAAACACTTCATAACTAAAGCACCGAAAGCACTGGCAACTAAAGCCAAAATATACAATGGGATCTAATTAAACTCCAGAGCTTCTGTACAGCAAAAGAAACAATCATTAGAGTGAACTAGCAGCCAATAGAATGGGAAAAAAAATCTGCAATCTGACAAAGGGCTAATACCCAGAATCTACAAAGAACTAAAACAGATTTACAAGAAAAAAAAAAACAAACAAACCCATTCAAAAGTGGGCAAAGGACATGAACAGACACTTTTCAAGAGAAGACATATATGAGGCCAACAAACATGATAAAATGCTCATCATCACTGGTCATTAGAGAAATGCAAATCAAACCACATTGAGATACCATCTCAAACCAGCTAGAATGGCGATCATTAAAAAATTGGAGACAACAGATGCTAGAGAGGATGTGGAGAAATAGGAACACTTTTACACTGTTGGTGGGAGTGTAAATTAGTTCAACCATTGTGGAAGACAGTGTGGCAATTCCTCAAGGACCTAGAAATAGAAATTTCATTTGACCTAGCAATCCCATTACTGGGTATATATCCAAAGGATTATAAATCGTCCTATTATAAAGACACCTGCACACACATGTTCATCATGGCACTGTTTACAATAGCAAAGACCTGAAACCAACCCAAATACCCACCCATGATAGACTGGACAAGGAAAAGGTGGCACATATACACCATGGAATACTATGCAGCCACAAAAAACGATGAGTTCGTGTCCTTTGATGGGACATGTATGAATCTGGAAACCATTATTCTCAGCAAACTGACACAACAGAAAATCAAACACTGCATATTCTCAGTCATAGGCTGATGTTGAACAGTGAGAACACATGGACACAGGGAGGGGAGCATCACACACTGGAGTCTGTTGGGGGAGGAATAGGGGAGGGATAGTGGAAGCTAGGGAGGTTGGGGAGGGATAACATGGGGAGAAATGCCAGATATAGGTGACGGGGGGATGAAGGCAGCAAACCACATTGCCATGTGTGTACCTATGAAACAATCCTGCAGGTTCTGCACATGTACCCCAAAACCTAAAGTGCAATAAAATCTATATTTAAAAAAAGAAGAAGAATATTCTGGGCTTGTCCATGTACTTAATTTCACCAGTGGGTTTTATTCCTTCAAATGTTTTCTTTTTGCATGTTTGTCGTTTTTTTCTTTCTGATTTACTAACCCCCTAAAATAGGTCTGGTGGTCTTAAATTCTTTCATCTTTTGTTTTTCTGGGAATAACTTTATCTCCTTCATATTTGAAGAATAGTTTTGCTGGATACAATATCCATAGATGTCAGTATTTTTCTTTCAGCACTCTAAAGTGCTGAAATCTCATTCCCTTCTGGCCTGTATGGTTTCCCTTGAGAAGTCTGTTGCCAGACAAAGTGGAGCTCCTTTACGTGTGTTTGCTTTTCTCTTGCTGCTTTTAGAGATCCTCTCTTTGTTCTTCACGTTTGAGAATTTGATTAATATTTGCCTTGGGATAGTCTTATTTGGGTCAAACCTGTTTGGTGTTCTCTGATTTCCTGGACCTGAATATTTATCTTTCTCAAGTTTTGTAAAGTTTTCTGCTACTTATTTGATTAAGTTTTGTACTATTTGCTTTGGTTTAGCTCACTTTGATTACCAACAATTCTCAGACATAATCTTTTAAGGTAATTCCTATATTTTATTGGCAATCTTCATTCCTTTTTTTCTTTTTTCTTTTATTCTGTTCTTACTGTGTAGTTTCAAATAGCTTGTCTTTGAGCTTACTGATTCTTTTCTCTGCTTGATCTATTTTGATTTTATAAACCTCTAATAAATATTTTAGTTCAGCAAATGTATTTCTCAGTTCTATGATTTGATTTTTTTTAATATTGCAATCTCTTTATTAAATTTCTCTGATAAATTTCTGATACTTTTCTGCATTGTCTTAGAGATCACTGAGTTTCCTTAAAACTGCTATTTTGAGTTACTAGTCAGAGAGTTCACATATTACTATCTCATTAGAAGATTACCATCTCACTGGTTTCTTGTTTTGTCCATTTGAGAAGGGCATGGTTCCCTGTTTGACCTGGTTTCTTGTAGATATATGTCTGTCTTTGTAGATATATGTCTGTCTTTGCATTGAAGGATTACTATTTATTCCAGCCTTCTTTTTATGGATTTTTTTATTGGATATGTTTGCTTACAGATTCTTTGTAATTTACCTGTTGTCTTTCTTTTTTTCCCACAAGGTCACTGTCTCCTTTTTCATACCATATGGTTTCTTAAGCCTAGATTTGCCTCAGTTCTAGTGAACAATCATCATGCTGCCCATACAGAATGGGGGAGGTCCCAAAAGGTATATCTCTGTAGTGCAGGAAGGCTAAGTGTTTGTGCCTAGGGGACCTGTGGAATAAACATCCTATGTCATGGTGCTAATGAACAGCCACTCTGATTTGATGTCTCCCTTGGTTGAGATACAGAGTAGAGTTTCCAGCATTAGGAATAGTAGTTCTACTTGTTTCCTTCTTCTCTGTCTATATTCAGGGATATTTCTTGCTTCATGCACTGCCATTGCTGACTGTGGGTAAAGGCAGGAAAATGTCTTCTGCTAGGGGAACCTAAGATGATGGGAAAGTTGGTTATCCATCTCAATCTCACTTTTTCAAGTGCAGAAACTATGAGTCAAAGGAAAGTTTTCCAGGCATTGCCAAGCAGATTGAGGGGAGAGGCGCTGTAGATATGGAAGTCCAGTTCTCTGGATAATAAATCTGCTTGGAGTTTTTTTGTTTGTTTGTTTTTTACTTTCTGTGGCCCTAAAAACTGTCTCATCCTCATATTCAAATCCTGAGTTATTGTTGGTAATAATTCCAGCACTGTATATCTGTATTTTTTTATTTTCTAGTGGGGCTGGGAGGAAGGAGTGAAGCCAACTTGCTTCTACACTGCCATTTTGGAATCAAAAGTCTTCTAGAAAGAACTCTTAAAAGTCAATAACATAAAGAAAAGCTAGCTCCAAAACTGGCAAATAACTTGAACACATTTCACAAAAGAAGATACCCAAATAGCCAATAAGAAAATTAAAAGATGCTCAACATCATTTTCCATCAGAGAAATGTGAATTACATCCCCGATGGGATACCATGTCATACCTACTAGATAGACTCAAAAAGAAAATCCTGATAATCTCAACTGTTGAAAAGAGTGATGCAACTAGAACTCTGACATATTGCTGGTGAAACTGTTAAATGGTACAACTATTTTAGAAAACAGCTTAGAAGTTTTGTATACAGTTACTTACCACACACCTACACTGTGGCCTAGAAATTCATTTCTAAAGTAGGCAGTTTTTTAAGATCACCCTCAATAATTCTAATTTTCTGCTACTCACAGTCTTGCACAATCCCCTAGCCTCAAATAACATGCTTCTAACAATAGAATACAGCAATATTGAAAGGATATTGCTTCCATAGTTAGATTACAGAAGATGGTCACTTCCATCTTGCTAACAGTCTCTCTCTATTACCTTCTCAGCTTGCATGCTTTGATAAATCAAGCTGACATCTTGGAGAGGCCCATAAGGCAAGAAACTGAGACTAGCATCTAGCCAACTGCCAACTAGGAATTGAGGCCTTCAGTTCAATTGCCTGAAAGGAACTGAATTCTACGAATAACTATGTGAGCTTGGAAGGAGATCTTTTCCCAATCAATCTTTCAGATGAGACCCCAGCCCCAAGTGATACCTTAGTTACAGCTTTGTTAGAGATTCTGCAGCACAGGATATAGTTAAATAGAACTCAGATTTCTAATCCACAGAAACGGTGTGATGATAAATGTGTATTGCTGTAAGCCACTACATTTGTGGTAGTTTGTTCTGCAACAATAAATAGCTAATACATAGGTATTTTCTGAAGACAAATAAAAATGTAAGTCCATTAAAATGATTTCTATAAGGATTTTCATAGCACTATTATCTGTAATAGCCAAAAACTAGAATGTTGATCAAAAGGTGAATGGATAAACAAATTATAGCATACTTATGTAATGGAATGCTACTCAGCTATGTTAATAACATGTTAACTACTTTAAGTGGTTTGATTGCTAACAGGATGCAAAAAACTCAAATAGTTTATACTCAGGAA
Organism: Plecturocebus donacophilus; assembly: GCA_004027715.1. Taxonomy (NCBI): domain Eukaryota; kingdom Metazoa; phylum Chordata; class Mammalia; order Primates; family Pitheciidae; genus Plecturocebus; species Plecturocebus donacophilus. The sequence continues at coordinate 15,853 of PVKP010033516.1, read as the reverse complement.
ATAACTTAGATATGGGCAAAGGATATAATACAGCAATAACAAGAGGTCCTAAATACAGACTTCTTTATTACTCCAAAATGGTGTTGGGTTGCCCTGGACATGCATTGGCTCCAGCTCTCAACCACCACTGGTATGCACACAAAGATCCTTGAAACCAGGAAACAAAGGTCTACTTGAGGTAGGGGTCTCTTACAGCAAGTAGGACGCTTAGGTAGGCACATTACAGCTACATGTCCAACTTCTAATGTCGACATTGCCCTGGCTTCACCCAAACCAGGTGAATCCATAAATCTACTTGTTATTAGTAAACAAGGTTGATAGGCTTATATATCCTGACCCAAAATCACTTACATACACATAGTTGTAAAATATCATTTATCTGCAATTACTACATTCTCTAGCTTTGCTGAAGTATTAATATACTCCAGGCAATTCTAGATATATGTACATGGTCAATCTGCCTGATATTAATTAATACTATACATAAGTACATAAGCAATTCAAAGAAACAAGCTACTAATGCAAATACAAGGATGGATCTTACAACCATTATGTGAGCAAAAAAATCCAGTCACAAGAGTGTATACTGTGTGGTTTTAATCATAGGCTATTCTGGAATAGGCAAACCAAAATAATGGTGATAGAAATTAGAAAGTGGTTGTCTCTTTTGGAGGGAGAAAGGGGCAAGAGGTGGAAATTGAATGGTAGAGTACACCAGGGAACATTCTGAGTCTACGGAAAAGCTTTATAACTTGATGGCAGATACATTTATTTAGCAGGTAAATAAATTGAGCTCTCCCATGTTCTGCCACAGTGGCCACAGACACCATATGTCCCAGATGGCACAAGTATGCAAAGGCAGAGTTTCCACTGGTCTGGGGCCCTAAGTGGCTGTGTGGAGAAGAGTTTCCCACTGACTTGTGCTGAACAAGTAGCATGTGTGATAAATCATACATTAAAGTAATGATATTTATTTATTGTTACTTCAACATAGCCTAGTTATCCTGACTAACATAGTCGGGATACAGGTTTTTTCTCTGTATCTCACAAGCACCCCATATACTTTCTTGAAGCAATAGTTTCTCCATGAATAGACTGAATGAAAACAAACCCCTACTACTTTCCAGGAGAACACAAAATGGTCAACCAAGACAAGAAAAATGGAAGAATATAATGAAAAAGCTTAAAAAATATATCAAAATTTTTAAGCTTTTTCACAGAACACAAAATGATCAACTGGGACAAGAAAAAATGAAAGAATATAATGAAAAAGCTTAAAATTATATCAAAAATTATATCACCTATTCCCATCACATCTTTCAAATAAAATGGAAGACTATAAAATATAAATGGATAAAAGACAGGCTTTAGAACTGGATTTGGGCTCAAGCCAAGGAGAGAGGCCTCACTTAGAAACCAATCCTCTTGGCACCTGGATTTCATATTTCCAGTCTCAAGAAATGTGAGAAAATTTATTTCTGTTTAAGCCACCTAGCCTACGATACTCTGCTAAGGCAGCCCAAGCAGACTAATGCAGCCTCTGATATTATCATCATCATCTTCATTGAACATCCTCAATAAATGTTTTTAGTTAGGGGATGCTTTCATTCTTGCATTTTTTGTTCAACAAATTAATGTGCCTACTATACGCCTGACACTCTGCAGGGCACTGTGGCTTGAAGAATGAATAAGGCAGTCATTTCCCTGATGGTGATTACATTCTAGTAGAAGAGATTAAAACCAGGTAACCGACTACTATATAACATCCAGTACTGATAAATGCCATGAAGAAAAATAAAACAGCCTGAGGGATTCGAGCATGACCAGAGCTGCTGGTTTATACTGACTGATTCATTCAGGCATTATACTGAATGACAGGAGACCCATGAGCAGAGCTTCAAACGGAGTACAGGAGACTGTCCCAGAAATATCTGGGGGAAGAACTTCCAGGCAGAGGGAAGAGTATGTGCAAAGTCTCAGAAATGGCAATGTATTTGTCAAATTCAAGAAACTGCAAAGAAGTCAATATGGCTGAAGCAGAGGAAGCAAGAGGTATTAAGAGTGGGAAATCAGGTGAAAACGGTGGCAAGAGTTCAGATAAGATGCGGCCCTGTGGGCCTCAGGAAACGCTCTGGTGTTTCATTCTGAGAGATGGAAAGCTATTAGAGGATTTTATGTAGAAAATAACTTGATTTGACTTACATTTTAAAAAATCACTCTCGGCTGCTGGGCTGCTGAAGGGAGGATAGACTGGGAGTGGGAGCAGGAGAGACAGTAAAAACAGGAAGATTGGTTAGTTGGCAGTTTATGCAATAGTGCATGTCAGATAGATTGGTGGACGGGTCTAGGGAAGTCATGGTGAGATGGTGAGAAGACATCAGATTTTAAATATATTTCCAAGGAGAAGGATTTGCTGCTAGATTGAATGTGGAACATAAGGTAAAGAAAAGAGAAAGGATGATTTCAAGGATGTGGATGAAGCTATAAGGGCCCTTACAAAGAGACAAGATATCTGGATTATAATTTTCCACCCTACTTCTAACTTGTGACACAATTCCCTCTGTGTGTTGTATGATAAATCTTTAAAGTGGGATTAAGGATGTGAACATCAAATCAAACTCAAAATACTTTGAAAAATCAGTAGCACAGACCACCAAACAGTTATCCTTTATTCATCCCCAAACACATGACCTCTGTGAACTGCTGCTGCTGCCTCACTGCCTGCCTGGTCTTCACCTCCTCCCTGGCACGCAGTGATGCAATAAGTCATAAATAACACTGACACAGAAACCATTACTACCTCTGGCAGTGGACAGCATATGGCACACTATGAGTGATGGTGGCCCGGCATTCAGGTTCAGGTGGCTCAGGAAAACAAGTTTCTCCCTTTTCTGTCACAGACACCCCTGAAATGATGAAGGGGGCAGGATCAGGGGCTATCCAGGGACCTTGCCTCTGCCTCTAGCTGCCCTTTATAAAATGGCTGTAGCACAGTCTGCTGTGTTCCTTCACTATGGTATGGTCCTGAACAATAGGACAAGGAATATTGGCACTTTCAAGAAAATTTAATTTCAATTTAAGCAAAGCAGAAGTGATCCCCTGCCCTTCCTTTCCCTGTCCCTGCATTATTTTTCTCCATACCCCATCACCACTTGACATACAATAAGTTTTATCTTTGCTGTCTGTCACTCTCTTCTGTAAAATATAAGCTCCTTTAGAGCAGAGACCTCTCTGCCCACTCTGTCTACTGCTCCATTCAAAATGCTTGGTAACAGGCAGCCGAGGCACAATTAATTAATGAATAGTTTTTTTGAGAAGTTCTCAGCTGTTTTTGGAGATCACATTAAAGATTTTCTTTTGCTTATAAAAATGTATAGACATTAAAAAAATGTTGGCATACAAATTCAGGGAGTTTACAGAAACCTTGACATCCATCATGAATCCATCTCTTCCATTAAAAATTCATTAGTATAATCGAGAAAGCCTGCATCAACAGCCCCGGATTTTCAGATTCTAATCAAGCTCCCCCAATGCCTTGCTTTGTGGCTTTGGACAAGTCATTCCTAAAATCTGGACCTCACTCTCCTGATCTGTAAAGTGGCTGGAATATACAGGGTGATCTATCACATCCATTTGAGACCTAACATTGTTAATTCTCTAGTGCTATAAAAGAAATATCCTGTAATCCAAATCCTTCACTGTGCAGACTGAAAAACTGAGACCCAGAGAAAATCAAGCACTAGCCGCACTAGCCACTGCCCCAGTATGACTCTGCTTTGATCTGGAATTTTCCCATTTACCCAAAGCTGGGTGTCTTCCTGCTCTTCCATTGGTAAGATGTGGTTTCCAGTTCAAGCCTTCATTGATTGGGTCAGTCAATGCTTTTTTATTGATTTGACCCAATTCCAGAGCCATGGAAAGTTGGCCACTTATGGTTGATGGGAAAAATAAAGGAAAGGTATAACAGTCTTCTTACCAACTCAGCTATCCTTATCAGCCCTTTTTTTTTTTGCCACACATTAGCCTTTCTACTTTATTTTTTTTATTGTGCTTTAGATTCTGGGGTACATGTGCAGATCATGCAAGATTGTTGCATAGCTACATTCATGGCAAGGTGGTTTGTTGCCACCATCCCCCCATCACCTATACCTGACATTTCTCCCCATGTTATCCCTCCCTCACCCTCCATCCCACTATCCCTCCCGTAGTCTCCCCCAACGGATCCCAGTGTGTGACGCTCCCCTCTTTGTGTCCAAGTGTTCTCATTGTTCAACACTGCCTATGAGTGAAAACATGCAGTGTTTGATTTTCTGTTCTTGTGTCAGTCTGCTGAGAATGATGGTTTCCAGGTTCATCCATGTCCCTACAAAGGACACAAACTCATCATTTTTTATGGCTGCATAGTATTCCATGGTGTATAGGTGCCACATTTTCCCTGTCCAGTCTATCACTGATGGGCATTTGGGTTGGTTCCAGGTCTTTGCTATTGTAAACAGTATCATGATGAACATGTGTGTGCATGTGTCTTTATAATAGAATGATTTTTTTTTCATATTTTCTTATCAAAGAGGCTCAACCACATGGTATAAATTCAAGGTCATGATCAGGTGGAAAAGGTTGGACTTAAATGGAAGAAGGCATTTTGGAACAGGGACAATCCACGAGTCAATGCCTATCAGAGTTCTTGGTTCAGAGTAGGTAATCAATCGCTAGAGGGAAGGATTAAAAAAAAAAAGGTGGTAGACACTAGATGATTTAAAGTTGTTGTTTCCATATCTACCTTTCAGATTCTATGAATACTAGGGGATGGGAAGGATGCTTTCTATAACTTCTACCTTCCCAAAATTTTATATGTGCCACTTCCCATAGTTAGAGAGTAAGACCCTGAACTACAGCCAAGTGCAGATACAATAGCTCATTACTGCATTAGTTTCCTATGGCTGCTATAAAAATTACCAAAATTCGTAGCTTAAAAATTTATTCTCTCACAGCTCTAGAGGCCAGAAGTTGAAAGTCAGTTTTACTGAGCTGTAATCCACGTTGGCAAGACCACACTCCTGTGGAGGCTCTAAGGCAGCATCTGTTCCTGGCCTCCTCCAGCTTCTGGTGGTTGCCAGCATTCCTTGGCTTGTGGTTGCATCACTCTACACTCTGCCTCTGTGGCAACACTGCCCCTCCTCTTATGTATGTTGAAATCTCCCTCTGCCTCTCTCTTATGACGACACCTATGATTGGATTTAGGGCCACCCAAATATCTCAAAATGATCTCACCTCAAGATCCTTAACTTAATCATTTCTACAAAGATTTTTTTTTCTCCAAGTAATGTAATATTTACTAGTATCAGGAATTAAATGTGGACATATCTTTGGGAGACCATTTTTCAGCCTACCACAGTTTCCTTCAGAGATATTCACCCAGGACAGCTGTCCTAAACAGTAACACTCTTGTCCCCACTGTTACCTAGGCATGAAGACAGATCCTTCCTTTTTAATTATTCTCCTTGAATGTAATTTCAGAAAGTTACTTCAATGCCTTTTACCACTATTATATTTTGAAAAGGGAGCATAAGAGAAGAGAATGAAGAAGAATCTCCTTCCTCCCTATTGATAAAGGAATAAACTATTTCATGCTAGCTGGGCTGGGTCATTAGAAGTCAGGCCCATAGAAAGTCAGAAGGCCAGACAGGCTGGGTAAATAAGAACTAAAACAAAGTTTGTGAACATAGCATGGCAGGAGAGGAATGAGCCACTGTCTTCACAGTTCACGGTAAGAGGCCCAAGACACTGGGAAAACCAAAACAAAAACATCGTAAAGGCCTTAGGAGATCACTTTTAGCAAATTTCAGTGGCTTTGTATGGCGTGCTCAGTTCTGCACAGTCAGCTTCTCTTTACATAAAAGGACTCCAAATCTCAGGCCAGGAGCCTTCCCTGGTGGAACAAGTGGCCAACTAAGGGGGCCTGTATGAGACAGCTACCTTCCTTACCCAGCCCCAGCTCAAGTCCCTGACTGCAGCACTCTGATGAGAACCCAGGAAGCTGCAGAACGTTTGTCTCTCAGGAAGCAGGATAGGAGTAGAAGCATAAGAGAAGATGTGTTATAGTCTGACTTGACAACACTGTTATGTTCCTGTAAGTGAGAATCGTATAAAGGAAATTGCAGATGAAATAAGAAAATCTTCAAAGCTGAAATTTGCCCCAGATTTGTGGCCTTGCATTAAATGCATGGCATTTGCTGTACACATTCCCATAATTGGCTAAGAAATCACACAGCTGGGGCTTTCACTCAGCCCAGGGAGATGGAAATGACTTGTAGTCCTTGCAAACAGAGGTTTTTCATGCCTCTCCCCAGGGTAACCTGAATATTTGCTGCCACACAGAGCATATTACTGCCCCAATTTGTTCTTTTTACATTCCTCAGGAGACAGAACACCACAGGAAAATATTCCTCTCTTATAGAGACCATATGTATCTTCTCATTGGCCTCCTTCAAAGACTTCTTGCCATTTTCTCTCTCCCAGCTGTCTTCTCTTCCAAATCTCACTGCCAACAGCCAGTAAGGCTCACATCATTTATATCTGGATTATTGAAATAATCTTCTCATTTTTCTCCCTGTTCCCCCCACCCTCATCTTATCACGCATAGCCTACAACTTATGTCAGTTTCATCATGTGACAACCTTGTAAAGGACTTCCCCACTGCCAGCCTGCATGGTTCTGTGGGCAGTGTCCATCAGCGGTCAGGGCTAGCATATCATCACATAAAAAACATTTACACTAAGGAAGACTGAAAACAATACATTAATTTTGTATATTAAACCAAATTAAAATGTATACTTTATAATAAAATCACTTTCATTGACTCATCTTAGACTTTCTCAAGTTAGAGAAAAATGGGTGAGTTATTTTAGCCAGCAAAGTGAGAATTTCATATGACTCATGGCCTCCTACCTGTTCTCTTCATTTTGCAACAATTATGGATTACTAAACTGTTATAAATTTGATTTTAGGGACTTCCATTTTTTAGAATTTTACTCATAGTAAAGTCACTTTTTTTAGTTTTACTCACATAGTATGTAGTTGAATCATACACATTAAGTTTCTGTTTGTTACCTTATCTTGTAATAACAGCTGAAGAACTTTCGCCTAATTTAAATAGCAAGTTTGAAACACTGCGTATAGATAAAGATGGGAATCCAAGCCAATTCAGATGAAAGTTAATTTGCCAAAAGCAAGTTCACTGAATGATCAAGAGGCCACGTCACCCACATGAAGCTGCCTGTGATTGAGAAAATTTACTACATCTTTGAACATGAGACTCGAAGCAAGAGTTACAGACCATCATGCAGGTGTAGACATGATTTTACATAGCAGCCTCCACACAGGCACAGATTTTTCAATGGCTAACAAATTTAAACGCACTGAGGAGGTCAGCTAATTTTTAATTAGGAAAATATCAGAGACAAAAGAAGAGTGAGCAGTTTACTTCCCTCATTTTACATGGATAAGAATACTATGAGAAACATTCATGGCATCAGCAACTCTGTTATTACATCAAATGCAAAGCAAGGATGGCAGTAAATTTTGCAGTGACATGCACATATTAATGATATGTCAGAACTGGTCACTTCTATAGGTTTTATTATTTAACAACATAATATAACGGGATTTATTTATGGGTGTTCTTTCAGAGAATATTCTTGCTTTTATGGAAGAGGACTAGATACCTAACAGAAAAACCCAAAACTCATTTTCTAGGATAAACTTTAATTGTAAAAAACATTATTTTCACTTTGTTTTCCTCAGAAATGTCAATGTTTTAAGAACTTTAAGTGGTTCATTTACTTGTATGCATGCTTGTTAAGTTTTTTTGTGACTACCACAACAAAAAAGATTATGGCACTGATTGCTTTAATTACCTGAAAATGTGAGTTTTACCAGGTAGAGGATGAGTTGAGAGATGGTATCAAAGTCATCACATGCTTAGGGCAATGTGTTATGCTGATAAATACGAAGTCATATGTATCTCATCAAACAAGCAAAATGATAGAGAGCTGTTGATTGGTTTTCCACTATCGTGTCTCAATCACTCTTTTTAGTCTTAGCGTCCATATTGACAAACTGGTACAATCATTTGATCCATCCAAATTGCACACTGCCTACACAACAGGCCTTCCTTCACAACTCTCTGGCTTTGTGCCAGCTCTTCTATACCTGGAAAGTCCTTCCTGCTCCTCTCCATACCTGACTCAGATCCTTCCTCTTCCATGAAGCCTCCTCTGGAAACCAACAGTCTTCCTACTTCAGTGGACATAAAGGGGAGGGAAGAGGAAAAAGCCTATTTATATGCTGAGCTACTCCCTCAAGATTGTGACTCAGTAGGTCTTGGAGTCCAAGAATCTTTATCTTAATATCCCAAATGAGTCTGATGAACATCAGCTTGTCCACAAAACATTTAAGAGCCACTACAAAGACTTGACTATGGACATCTTGCCCTCTGATCAACTCTTATAAACATGAACTTAACTAAATCTCATTTGTCCAGTCCTATTTCATGTTTCCAACTGGATTGTCTTCCTCCCTTGAATCCACCAGCACATGGAAAGTGCACAGTAAACAAAGGATGGTGTTGGTGGATACTCAACACAGTATAATGTACCGTATTTGATAGAAAACTTCAGGCTTAGACACTCCTCTCCTCACACATGGCACCCCTCGTCCCTTCCTATTGTCTGGGCATGGTTCATTCCCTATTGCAGATCATCATAGCAACTCTGCAGGTAATGTAGAAAAGAGACAGACTACTCTGCTGGAGAAGGCTAAGGATAGATTTAATGATCATGACACTCTGGTGGCTGAACAATAATTGTCCAGTTGATTTCCCTAAAGGTGGAGCAACAACAAAAACGTATTACATTTTTCAGAATGAGTGATTTAGATTAAATATACCAAACACATCCCTGTCTAGAATGTTAATTAAGTTAGCATGGGGTGTGGAGGCATATTCTGTCTCTTGAGGATCAGAGAGTATTAGAGCTGGGAGGAAATGTAGCAGTCTATCCATATCCACACACAGCCCTCTTGCTGCAGGAAATAAATTGTATATGTCTCTCACTATCCCAGGCTAGTTTCTCTCCCCAGGTGCCCTAGACACACTTCATATATTCGTGTGTGTGTGTGTGTGTGTGTGTGTATAATTTGTATATATTCTTTATCTACATAAAATTTATATGTATTATTTACACACACATACACACACACACACACACACACACACACACACATATATACTTTTTAAGATAGAGATAAGGTCTCACTATGTTGCCCAGGCTGAATTCCTGGGCTCAAGTGATCCTCCCACCTAAGCCTCCCAAAGTGCTGGGATTACAGGCATAAGCCACCATGCCCAGCTCCTGGACACACTTCCATCTTGACTTCAGTGACCTTGCCCATCAATAATGTCTTTGTTCATGCTTTTTAAACATTGAGTGGATTCTCTCATAATAATACAAATATACACAGTCTCGTTTCTGCTAGACATGAGCCAGCAGCCTTCTTCAGCTCCCATAACAGTGGAGAGAGACAGTCTGACCACAAAGGCACCATGGTGAAGCTGAGCTGAAAGATGGATCCTAGAGATAGCAAATGTGTCCTGAATCAAGCTAAGGTGTACTTTCTAATTTAAATCATTGCAGAAATATTAGAAAAACAGGAAGGCACAAAGACAAAACATCCAAAACTTCACCATCCCAAGAAAAAGAATTTTTTTTCAGTATTTGTTCTATACTTGTGTATATTTATAGGATTCACAAAACTAATATTCCACTTTTAAAAAGGCTTGTGGAACTTGATACTTCCCAATTTTGGCGATATAAGATGAATATTTCCTCATCTATATATATCCTTTTCCAAATTGATCATTAATGGCTACATAATATTCCAGTAATAGATAACCATAATTTATTTAACTAAACCTATATTGTTAAGCTTAACCTCGTTTCAAATTTTTCACTACTCTAAAATACTTATTTGTTCATGAGCAACATCTCTGCATATTTCCTTAGGATAAATTCCTAATGGTGACATTGCCGGATTAAGAGAAGTACCGTTTTTAAAGACTTTTGGCGTACCTTATCTCTCTCCTAATTACCTCTCAATATCGCTAGAGTCAGTTCTTCTATAATGATTGTTTTGAAAGGCCAATGTGCTGCAATATGATTAACTTGCTGGAGCAATTTCAACATATTGCAAATTTCACATTTGCTTATAAGAAATAAAGCCCTCTGCAAGAAACAATAGGTGAACTGAAAAAACTGCATCCTATTCAATGGAGCCATGAAAGAATACACAAAATGCACACATGAATTTACCCCAAACATCTACCAGCTACCTTAGTTGACCATGTATGTTGTGAGACACATGTAAGCACATCTGGTTCACAACTTTCTTCAGTTTCAGATAGCCCGCTTTCCACTTCACAGTAATTCACAAGTTGCAATCTTTCTGATGCCCACTTCCATAGCAAAACTTTAAGTCTGTTGCAAGGTAAAATGCCATATTTACTGCAGATCTTAGGAATGTCTTAACCATCTAACGTGTAAAATTATGCTATCATTTTTACAACGTTACTATAGTCTTTTTTAATGTATCACCGGTGAATTTTCAAGTATTGTGCCCCGAACCTCATTTTCCCCTTAAGCTCTGTGGTTTTTATTGTATGATTTTATATGGCATGGTGATTTTTAGGAGCACATGTCACATTCTAACAGAACTGACTGTGCCTGAAACTTAGCATACCTGAAACAACCTAAATTTGCATATTATCCCAGAACCTCTTCTTTTTCCCATGTCATCTCAGAAAATGCTATCAACATCTACTTCATTACCAAGTTAGAAACTCAGACATCACCCTCTTGCATAACGATCATCAGTAGAAACAACCAGTTTCCTTCACTGTGTGCCTATTGTGTGGTAGAGAGAGTGCTGGCTGTTATTCTCCTTGATTTGTCATCAAAACGATTCTATTTCCAATGATTCCTTAGATTCATTTCATGTTTTCCATTCTCCCTTTCTCCATTCTGGCAGGCTGTCATTAACCACTGCATGGCCTGTTGGAATATCCATCAACAGACACCAAATTCTCTCTATTCTAATGCTTCCATTATGCTGCTTCATCTGCATGGAACAACCTTCCTCTTTTTATGAATGATCAATATCTGCTGAGCTTTGAAGTAGCTGCTCAAATATAAGCACCTTTTCCAACTCTTCTTTAACTTTCTTAGGCAGCGCAATTGCTGCTTATCTTTGTCCTCACAGCACCATTTTCCCTCAAAATAATTTAAATAAAGTGTATTTTAAATGCATGGGCAGCTTTGATGTATGTGGTTAAGTCTTTAACTCATTTTAACCATGTTAGTGGCACACATAAACTGCTAGCCCCCGATAAATTCTGGGATTCTGACATAACTCTTTAACCACATGGACTTCATCTTCTTCCTCTCTACCCACCCAATGTAATCATCACTCTAAATTTCATGCTGATCCTTCCTTCGCTTCCCCTTTGTTATTGTTTTAGTGCAACTGTATACACTTCTAAAAATTTTTATTTTCCCAGCTTTCAACACCATAAAAAGAGTATCATGCTGTATGTGATTATTTAGACGATTTTTTCACTTCATGTTATACTGTAAGGTCCACCTACATTGTTTACATCACTATAATTCACTTGCTTGATCTACCATATATGTCCAGCATATTGATCTTATTAACTGGGTAGTTCAGGTCTTCTACTCCCTTATGGATATTTTTGTCTTCTTAACAATAATTAAGATAGAAAGAGATTAAAAGCTCCAATAATAATAATGTATTTATCAATTTTTCCTTGAAGTTTGACCAACCAATTTTTGCACTGAATTCTTTTAAACAGTTGTGTTATATTTAAATTGTTAAATCTTTTGGCAAATTAATTCTTTTTTTTTTTTAATCGAGTCTCACTCTGTTGCCAGGCTGGAGTGCAGTGGCATGACCTCGGTTCACTGCAACCTCTGCCTCCCGAGTTCCAGCAATTCTCTTGCCTTAGCCTCCTGGGTAGCTGGGACTACAGGCATGTGCCACCATGCCTGGCTTGTTTTTGTTTGCTTAGAAGAGAAGAGATTTCACCATGTTGGCCAGGATGGTCTCCATCTCTTGACCTTGTGATCCACCTTTCTCAGCCTCCCAAAGTGCTGAGATTTCAGGCATGAGACACCATGCCTGGCCAATTCTTTTATCATTATATAGCGACCTTCTCCATTCCTGATAAATCATTCTGCTTTTATTTTTTATTTTTACATTATTTGTAATACAATGTTATTACATAACAAAGTCTATTATTATTTAACTGATGTTAATATAACTATTCCAGCATTCTTTCATTAGTCTTTATTTTATATGTCTTTTTAAAAATTTATTCTTTTACTTTCAATTTGTGTGTGATATTATGCTTTAGGTGTGCTTCTTGTGAACTGCATATACCTGGACTCTTTTTTAAACTGCACTTTAGGTTCTGGGGTAATATACAAAACATGCAGGATTGTTGCATAGGTACATATATAACAATGTAACGGTTTGCTGCCTCCATCACCCCCGTCACCTATATCTCACATTTCTTCCCGTGTTAGCCCTCCCTAACCTCCGTACCTCCCACTATCTCTCCACTATTCCCCACCAACGGACCCCAGTGTGTTATGCTCCCCTCCCTGTGTCCATGTGTTCTCATTGTTCAACACCCGCCTATGAGTGAGAACATGCGGTGTTTGTTTTTCTGTTCTTGTGTCAGTTTGCTGAGAATGATGGTTTCCAGATTCATCCATGTCCCAACAAAGGACACAGACTCATTGTTTTTATGGCTGCAGAGTATTCCATGCTGTATAAGTGCCACATTTTCCTTGTCGAGTCTATCATTGATGGGCATTTGGGTTGGTTCCAAGTCTTTGCTATTGTAAACAGTGCCACTATGAACATACCTTGCATGTGTCCTTATAATAGAACAATTTATAATCCTTTGGATATATACCCAGCAAAGGGATTGCTGGGTCAAATGGAATTTCTATTTCTAGATCCTTGAGGAATTGCCATTCTGTCTTCCACAATGGCTGAACTAATTTACACTCCCACCAACAACGTAAAAGCATTCCTATTTCTCCACATCCTCTCCAGCATCTGCTGTCTCCAGATTTTTTAATGATCGCCATTCTAACTGACATGAGATGGTATCTCAATGTGGTTTTGATTTACATTTCTCTAATGACCAGTGATGATGAGCATTTTTTTATATGTTTGTTGGCCTCATATATGTCTTCTTTTGAAAAGTGTCTGTTCATATCCTTTGCCTATTTTTGACTGGTTTGTTTGTTTGTTTTCATCATGGATATGTTCATCACAGATATTGGCCTGAAGTTTTCTATTCTTGTTGAGTCTTTGCTGGGTTTTGCTATCAATATGCTGTTGGTCTCACAAAATGATTTGGGAAGGATTTCCTCTTTTGGATTGTTTGAAATCGTTTCAGAAGGAGTGGTACCAACTCCGCTTTGTATGTCTGGTAGAATTCGGCTGTGAACCCATCTGGACGTGGGCTTTTTTTGGTTGGTAGGCTACTAATTGCTTGCTGCCTCAACTTCAGCCCTTGTTATTGGTCTATTCAGGGTTTTGGCTTCTTCCTGGTGTAGGCTTGGGAAGGTGCAAGTGTCCAGGAATTTATCTATTCCTTCCAGGTTTACTGGTTTATGTGCATAGAGTTGTTTGTAGTAATCACTGATGGTAGTTTGCATTTCTGTGGAATCAGTGGTGATATCCCTTTTATCATTTTTTACTGCATCGATTTGATTCTTCTCTCTTTTCTTTTTTATTAATCTGGCTAGTGGTCTATTTTGTTGATCTTTTCAAAAAACCATCTCCTGGCTTTATTGATTTTTTGAAGGGTTTTTTGTGTCTCTATCTCCTTCAGTTCTGCTCTGATCTTGGTTATTTCTTGTCTTCTGCTAGCTTTTGAGTTTTTTTCATCTTGCTCCTCTAGCTCTTTGCATTTTGATGATAGGGTATCGATTTTAGATCTTTCCTTGTTTCCCATGTGGGCATTTATTGCTATTAATTTTCCTCTACATGCTGCTTTAAATGTGTCCCAGAGATTCTGTACGTTTTATCTTTGTTCTCATAGGTTTCAAAGAACATCTTTATTTCTGCCTTCAATTCATTGTTTATCCAGTCAACATTCAAGAGCCAGTTGTTCAGTTTCCATGAAGTTGTGCAGTTATGAGTTAGTTTCTTAATTCTGAGTTCTAATTTGATTGCACTGTGGTCTGAGAGACTGTTTGTTATGATTTTCACTCTTTTGCATTTGCTGAATAGTGATTTACTTCCAATTATGTGATCAGATTTAGAGCAGGTGTGATGTGGTGCTGAGAAGAACGTATATTCTGTGGATTTGGAGTGGAGAGTTCTGTAGATGTCTATTAGGTTTGCTTGGTCCAGATCTGAGTTCAAGTCCTGGATATCCTTGTTAATTTTCTGCCTCATTGATCTGTCTAACATAGATAGTTGGGTGTAAAACTCTCCCACTATTATTGTGTGGGAGTCTAAGTCTCTTTGTAGGTCATTAAGAACTTGTTTTATGTATCTGGGTGCTCCTGTATTGGGTGTGTATATATTTAAGATCATTAGCTCTTCTTGTTGCATTGATCCTTTTATCATTATATAATGTCCTTCTTTGTCTCTTTTGATCTTTGTTGGTTTAAAGTCTATTTTATCAGAGACTAGGATTGCAACTTTTGCTTTTTTTTTGGCTCTCCATTTGCTTGGTAAATCTTCCTCCATCCCTTTATTTTGAGCCTATGTGTGTCCTTGCACTTGAGATGGGTTTCCTGAATACAGCACACCAATGGGTTTTGACTTTTTATCCAATTTGCCCATCTGTGTCATTTGATTGGGGCATTTAGCCCATTTATGTTTAAGATTAATATTGTTATATGTGAATTTGATCCTGCCATGTTGACGCTAGCTGGTTATTCTGCCCATTAGTTGATGCAGTTTCTTCATTTTGTTGATGCTTTTTACCATTTGGTACATTTTTGGAGTGGCTGGTACTGGTTGTTCCTTTCTGCGTTTAGTGCTTCTTTCAGAAGGTCTTGTAAGGCAGGCCTGGTGGTGATGAAATCTCTCAGCAATTGCTTGTTTGTAAGGGATTTTATTTCTCTTTCACTTATGAAGCTTAGTTTGGCTGGATATGAAATTCTATGTTGAAAGTTCTTTTCTTTAAGGATATTGAATATTGGCCCCCACTCTCTTCTGGCTTGTAGAGTTTCTGCTGAGAGATCCACTGTGAGTCTGATGGGCTTCCCTTTGTGGGTAACCTGACATTTCTCTCTGGCTGCCCTTCACATTTTTTCCTTCATTTCAACCCTGGTGAATCTGATGATTATGTGCCTTGGGGTTGCTCTTCTTGAGGAATATCTTGGTGGTGTTCTCTGTATTTCCTGGACTTGAATATTGGCCTGCCTTGCTAGGTTGGGGAAGTTCTCCTGGATAATATCCTGAAGAGTGTTTTCCAGCTTGGATTCATTCTGTCACATTCGGGTACACCTAACAAACGTAGATTAGGTCTTTTCACATAATCCTATATTTCTTGGAGGCTTTGTTCATTTCTTTTCTCTCTTTTTTCTCTAATCTTGCCTTCTTGTTTCATTTCACTGAGCTGATCTTCAATCTCTAATGTCCTTTCTTCTGCTTGATCAATTCGGCTATTGAAACTTGTGTATGCTTCACGAAGTTTTCATGTTGTGTTTTTAGCTCCATTAAGTCATTTATATTCTTCTCTAAACTT
>PVKP010033515.1:8486-25070 GCA_004027715.1 Plecturocebus donacophilus | reverse complement strand
TTGCTGTTTCTTTCTTTCTCCTTTTCTCCTTTTCTAAAATCTCTTCCTCTTTCTTTCTCTTTCATTCTTTTTTCTTTCTTTTGCTGTTTCTTTCTTTCTCCTTTTCTCTCTTTTTCTAAAATCTCTTCTTCTTTTTTTTCTTTCTTTTGCTGTTTCTTTCTTTCTCCTTTTCTTTTTCTAAAAAAAAAAAAAAAAAAAAGCACCACATTCCATAACATAGGGAGAAAAAGAATAAATAATTTTTAAAAATTATTTTTCTAGTTGAGTTGTTTCTATCATTTTTTAGCCAATTTTTAGAGTTGCCACTATTCAAAATGTTTATATTTTTTGGCCTCACAGTGAGTTGACAATATGTTCAAATAAAGTATCTCCCTGGGTATAAAAAGAAGGAAACTTTTTCATAAGTTACAGTGTGAATGTTGACTTTGTTGTTGTTCAGGAAGTCCAATAATAAGGACCAGAAAGTTGGTTCACTTTTGAGAAAACAACTAGTTATATCAGCTGGATAAAATACAGTGCTATCCTTTAAAATGTTAAAAGTGAAGTTAAACCATAAATATATAGAAAAAAGCCAAATAATGTCACATAAAGAGTAAGACTCCCATCATATAAAAGTGACTGAAATATTGTAAATAAGATGTGTACATATGGACAAAGTTATAAGCGTTCTAGCAGTATCTCAGTGATTACATTTTATTGAAGAGGTTATGGGATAAACTTTCTGCCAAGTTGTTTATAATAATCAAAATGATTTTAAAAGGAAACCAGGAGATCCAAGTGCCCCAGAACACTTCATGTGTTTTCTGGCACCACGTCATGTTATTCTGGTTTTCTCTTCCTAGTTAGTCACCAGTTATCCACCTTCAGATTGAACAGCCTTTGAGATGACTTGCCCTGTTTGGACTGGGATCCCTGGAAAATTCCAGGGTGATCTGCTTTTTTGCCTTGGAGTCCCTTTTAAACTCAATAGACTAATAGAGAAATACCAAGAGTTGTATTGTGAATTTCCAGTTCCAAGATGAATTCAATATAACTTACAGTTTTAGTGGTGCTTGGCATTATTTTTATTTTCAGACATTCTCCAGTTTGAATCTTCTTCCAGGGAAGACACTGCTGCCCAGGAACATTCATAGCTAAAGGACCTCTGCCCTATAACACCACAACCCCACATGCTACACCAAGTCATGCCTTAACCGAGAGCCCTGGTCTGGGCCCAAAGGGGGAAAATATGATTTTCTTTTTCCTAAGGCCATGGTCTTGGTGATTTCATGATTCCCAGGGACAGTAGGCTTTGGAAATTAGGGTGAACCAGCTCTTCTCACATAATCCCTACCTCCTCTGCTCCTCCACTCTCTTCCCCTGATGCAGAGTGCAACATTGGCATCTTGGAAGGTTGGCCGTGATTCATGGTCCATTACAAGATTTAGGCATTAACCTTTCCAAGCAGGTGAAACTAAAATAGTTGGTAACCTCTCTATTAAAATCAAACCTTTTCCCTCACCCCTGCCTAATCCTAGGACTTGAGAATATAAAAGACAAACAGCAATCTCATTGTACCAGAGAAAAATAGTACAGTAATCTCACTCTATTAAATTCTTCAGACTGGGTTTTAAGCATCCAGCTGTCTTCATTTGCAAGGCATTAAATATTTTCATATTACACAAATGGGCCTATTGAACAATGATAAATGAAGTCTAATGCAACTATTTTTAGTATGGAAATTGCAATTAAAATGCAGTGGAATAATAATCTTGCCCAAGCATGTCTGAGATCTACTTTCCAGTTTTTTCAAAACAATGTTTTCTATGTCTGGCCGCAGAGACTTGTTGCTTATTTTCCTTCTGCTGAAGAACAGGTAACACTTGACATTCTTTCTAAACCAAGTGAATATGCAGCTGAAATTGTGGTTTTAGCTAGACACAATCCTTCCTTCTTTCTCCATGTTTTCATTTACACAATCTAGGGGATGAAATTTGTTTCCTATATATAGTGGTAGATTACCATAAACCAAATCAGTCTCCTAGGTAACTATCATCTATCTATTTACTTATCTATCTATCAATCTATCTATTTTTAAATTTAGGATAGTTCATTATTATTGTTTAAGAAGAGACAGAAAACATACCGAATAAAATAATAATAATAAAATAAACACTTTTATGATGCTTACCACATGCCCAGAGTTACTTGAAACACTTTATACATATTAACTCCACCTAGCACAATTGACACAACTCTAGAGGTAAGTTTCTATGTTATCCTTATTTTATAGATGAAGAAACTGATGTATGAAGAAGTTAAATAACTGCCTAAGGCTCCCAGCAAGTAAATGGCAGAGCCAGAATCCAAACCCAGACATCCGCCTCAAAGGCTGCTGGCCTCACAGCAGCAACTTTGGGTTGTAGGTATTACACTTATTTTATGGGTGCTGGCCTCACAGCAGAAAGTTTGGGATGTGGGTATTACCCCCATTTTGTGGGTAAAGCCACTGAGGTTCAGAGAGGTAAAGTATTCATTCAACATCATGAATCTGGTAAGCAGCTGACCTATGTTTCAACTCAAGTTTCAGAGGTCTTTGGCTCTAACGTTTCTGTTTTCTCCAACTCAAAATAGTACTATTTAATAGAATACTTTTTATTCTTACTAATAAAATATATGATATTCTTACTAATAAAAGGTATTATACGTTCTGGGCCAGGCACAGTAGCTCACGTCTGTAACTCCAGCACTTTGGGAGGCCGAGGCTGGCAGATCACCTGAGGTCAGAAGTTCAAGACCACCCTGGCCAACATGGTGAAACCCCATCTCTACTAAAAATACAAAAAATATGTATATATGTATATCCTTGTGTGGTGGCACATGTCTGTAATCCAAGCTACGTGGGAGGCTGAGACAGGACAGTCGCTTGAACCCAGGTGGCAGTGTTTGCAGTGAGCCAAGATCACGTCTTTACACGCCAGCCTGGGTGACAAGAGTGAAACTCGATCTCAAAAAAAAAAGCTGGGGGGATTACATGTCCTTTTAAATACATCATGGGTTAGTGAGACTTGTGTTAGTATGAAAACACAATGAAAAGTACACTTTTTTTACATTAGAAAGTATTTTCAAACTCCCAAAGGATCACCTTATAAATGATGGTCTGTAACTCACTACATTTGAAAGTTGTAGATTAGTCGAGTTTAGAAAATAAAATCTGATTTTAAACTATTAAGTACCAGCCAGGCACAGTGACTCATGCCTGCAATCTCAGCACTTTTAACATGGTGAAAACCTGTCTCTACTAAAAATACAAAAATTACCTGGATGTGGTAGCATGTGCCTATAGTCCCAGCTACTTGGGAGGCTGAGGCAGGAGAATCGTTTGAACCCAGGAGGTGGAGGTTGCAGTGAGCCAAGATCACGCCATTGCACTCCAGCCTGGTGACAGAGTGAGACTCCATCTTTAAAAAAAAAAAAAAAAATTAAGTACCACAGTCTTTTGAAAACATATTGTTTCTTATTCTGCAAGAAGGGACAGGGTCTATTAGGTTGGTTGAACTAGAAAAAAATGCATTTTCTCTTTTAAAAAACCACACACACACACCTCCCCCCAAAGAACAAAAAAAATCATAATTAATTTTTTTTGGTTTGTTACTAACCATGCTTCCAAACTGCACTTATCCTCTGGAAGCAAGCAGTAAAAGGCTATTAGCTGCAATGCAGAAGGCTTTTTTTTTTTTTTTTTTTTGAGGCTGAAAAGCTTTCCTCTTCAAGTTTCTGTTTGTAGGATAGTCCTTGGTGCCTGCTTGAACACACTGGGGAGAATGTACTAGATGAGCTCGCCTTGAGAATGAGTCTGAAGATAACAGCTCCCTGAAAAACAAGCAGTCAAAACTGATTATCACAGAATCTCACAGAATAATCCATCACTCTTTTTGTTTGTTTTGTGCACAAGAAGACCCAAAGGGCCTCATGTTTGTTTTCTATTTCTGCTTCAGCAAATTTTAAGCTGAAGTGCGATTTCCATGTTCACCATTAATGAGGATTTTGCTGCGCTTTGAAATTTGCCGTCATCCCATTTCCTGTGTTTTACCATTTTTGAGGCCAATTCAGCAATGACAGGGTCCTGCTTGCTCTGTTCTGCCAGGGTCATTAGAACCAAATTTATTAATAGTGTTCTTCCTTTCACAAGGGTATTACCCATTTAAAAATATCTCTTCTTTAAAAAAGCTTCAAATTTAAAGTAGAAACATTTTTAAAGTAGAAATGTTTTTAAAGTAGAAACATTCTTTCAAAGTGCTCTTGGAAAGAATACACTTGGTAATCCATTGGTAAAGAAACCACCCTTGGAATGAAACATTAAAATGAAGTATATGTGAGTTTGAACATTTATTTCACAGCATATAGAGAAA
The DNA here is from genome assembly GCA_004027715.1 of Plecturocebus donacophilus. Taxonomy (NCBI): domain Eukaryota; kingdom Metazoa; phylum Chordata; class Mammalia; order Primates; family Pitheciidae; genus Plecturocebus; species Plecturocebus donacophilus. The sequence goes on along the minus strand of PVKP010033515.1, from coordinate 20,679 downwards.
AGAATTCCAGGGCTTCAGATTCAAGAATGCCCGATACATTGCATTAAAACCATTTCAAATCCGGTATATGTTACTCATGCCAATGGAAACATTTTTTTTCCTATAGATAAGTTGTTCAGCAAAAAGTTGCTATCATCTCTCTCTCTTACACACTTAAGTATTGCTATACTTATCCCAAAAAAGTTGTCTATATTTGTGGCCTGTTGTTATATACTCTGAAATCCTTCCTCCTATATGCCCATTTTCCTGAATAAAAGTTTTTAAAAGTCACCAATAACACCATAAATACCAATTCAAATGACTTTTCCTTAGTCTTCAGTCTTCTTGACTTGAGAACAACACAGAGTTTAATGGAAAAATAATTACTGAAGTTAATTTGACATATATTAACTGATATGCAAAAAATTTGCTTCTTAGTAATTGGACATGAATATTAAGCAAGTATTATAAATAGCTTTAACAGACAGTGTCACTTTTTCCCAGCCCAATCAATTTTCATTTTTCAATTTTTCCTTTTGCTTTATTTTATCAAATAGTAAATTTTATTTCACATTTTCTGTATGCCAAGCACTACGCTAAACATTTTATATATTTCATTTAATCCTCACACACATGCAAAGATTAATGTCCTTATTCTACCAATAATGAAAGGGACGTTCAGAATGACTGGGCATATGATCCAAGATTACATGGCTATGAGTGGAGTAACAACCCATTTTGGTCAGATAAGAGAACACTTGCTCCCGATTCTCAATATCTACCTACACACAGTATCATTTTGATGTTTTTTCGCATATAATTTAATACGCATTAAACACATCCATTTGTCCTATCAGTTAGTCTAGTGGTCCACAAACATTCAAGTTTTAACTGTGATACTGAAAGATATAAGATATAGTTCCAACTACCAAGGCATTTCTAGGCTAGTGGGGAATATAGGTCAATAAACAAGCTTACAATTCAGTGAGGTGGTTATCACAATAAAGGAATGTATTAAGTGCAATGGGAGCAGAGAATGGCCAAAATCTACCTGGGAAAGTGAGGGAAGTCATCAAAAAAAGGATTTGATTTGAATAGAGACTTTATGGACAGGAAGAAGAGATGAACTGGGATGGAAGGCAAATGGGTATACACATCTGGAAGCTGAGGTTGCTATACCTACAGGTCCTCTGTACCTCAAAACATCTGGAGTTTGTACACTTAGCTGGGATAACCCCAGCTTATCCTTGTCAAAGAAAGCAACATATTAAAGACAAGAGGTACCAGATTCTTCTGACAATACTAATATCCTATTCCCCTTTCTCCCTAATGCTGTATTTCAGTGGTTCTCAAAGTGTAGTCCTTGAACCATGAGCAGTAGGCGCAACAGCACCTGAGAACTTGTTAGAAATGCAGATTCCTGGACTCCACTCCAGATCTACTGAGCCAGAAACTCTTTGAATGGGGCCCAGCAATCGGTTTTAAAGAGCCCTCCAAGCGATTCTGGTGCATGCAGGAGTTTGGGAACTACTGCTCCACCCTTCGGCATAGACTTTAGAACAGTGAAGCTAATTTCCCGAACAAGCTTTGAGATGTGGTGCGTCTGTTGTTTTCACCCTTGTGCTCCCAGCATCTAGCCAAGCATTGGACACACACATAGTAAATATTCAATAAACATCTGTGGAAAGAATGAATAATTAAAAATATATTTAACAAGTGCATAGAAAGCTTTAAATGCCAATACTCCTAGAAGAGATAAAGTAGTTTCACTAAATTTCTGATAAGCATGGAAAGGAGCAGAAAGTGAAAGGCCTTGGGAAGGAAGAGAACATTTCCAGAGCACTGACTATGTACTAGGGGTTTTTCAGAGGCTTTCTGGTATCTTTACAACTACCCTGGAGGTAGGTATTATCATCCTCACCTGAAAGATTAGCAATACTAAGGCTGAGAGAGGAAAGGTTCCCAATCACCCCGATGGAGGTAAGTAATACAAACCCAGAGCCCTCCTCTCCAGGCCCTACTGTTTTCTCTTCTCCATGGTCCCTCTAAGAAACACCACCAGCAGCAAGAAGGGGGCAAATGGAAGCAGAAAATGCCTTGAAGGGAAAGAAAGACTCCATTAACATCACAGTTTTGCCTGGTGTCATCACCATCATCTGTCCACGTTTGCGCATTAATTTTAATTGGCAGGACACTGCTAAGAAGTACCAGTAACCTGTGAGCAATGTGTCTGTGGGCATTTTATACTATATTGGTATCTTCTTCAGAATACTGTCCTGCTCTCCGTTGGCGTGACCTCACACTATCTTCCAACTCCTGACTGTCTCTTCTCATTCACTGACCCTGAATGGAGACGTCAATCTGTCAATCAGTCCACGTCCTGTCCGGGTGAGTTTTCCCATGCTGGGTTAAATTAAGCTTTAGGCTCCACTCATGATCTTGCTCTTTACAGATTCCTTTAAATTTCTGTTTTGCAATCATATTCTCCCTAGAAGCCAAAGGTTTGGTTTCCAGAAGCTACTTTTCTTTTCCTTCCTTCCCTGAACTTCACAGATTTCTTCCATTCTGAGAGACTAAATACCATTTCATCACCTCCACCTGGCATCTCCAGCCCCGGCCTGGTCCTGAGTTTTAGTCTTGCCTCTTTCTGCTTGGTGGAAGTTTCACCTGGGTGAAATGCAGTACGTTTGACCCACGCTTTCAATCTACAATTTAACCTTATTCTCCCTCCCAAACTGTTTGTCATTGGCACTACATTCTACCAGTCATTAGACTTTTAAAGCCACCCACTTGAATAGTTAACCTCTCCTTTCCTTTGCAGACTTTCCTGGCTTCCTTCTTTCCCTTCTCTTCTCTTACTCCTTCCACAGATCTGCCCCCTGCTCGCTTACTATGGGATAGTTAACAAGCACTTACTACATGCCAGTCCAGGTTACTTTTTGCTTTCCTGGAGCCTACAATCTGGTAAGAGAAACCCACAAGCAAGCAAGTAGACTAGTTATAGCTTCGTCAAGTACAGTGAAATAGACAGAGGGCTGTGTACAGAATAATGAAGAGACAGACAGGAAAAGGCCTTTCTGAGGAGGTGATATTTAGACTGAGACCCGTGAGGAACAGTGGATATAGGAGGGTGGGCTGCCCATATGAGGTCCAGTTGGATGCCAGAGCTTAATGAGCTGGCAGGAGAGTGGAGAGGCCAGGACAGAAATGAGTAGAGGCATCTGGAGGGACTAGGAGGGCAGGAGAGTCTGATTCTATTCAAAGTGCTTTGGAAGCTTTCAGAGGGCTCAAATGAAGAGGGTCCTCATCTGACTTACACTTGGAAGAAGCAAGGGGTGGACAGTGACCTTCCAAGCTGTTTTCTGGAGAAATGATTGGAGAGAAAGTGGGGAAACCTGTGAGCTTGCCTGTCTCTTCCAAACCTTCCCAATAGAATGTTTTTCTAATTAAGACTGATATCTGTCCTGCAATCAAAAGGGAGAGTTACATGCTGCACCACCCAACAGCCATACTTCAGAGACAGGGTCTTGGGCACTGGCAGTGAGCGATATCAACAATGCAACAACAGTAAGGCTTACAGAGAATGACTGTGTGTGCTCAATATGTGCATTAGATGTTTTAGTGCACAACAGCCTTATACAGGGTGTAATACCACCTTTACAGAGAAGGACAAAGAGGTGAATTAACTTGTCCAAGGTCACATAGCAGCTAAGACAAAAATGAATGAAGAAACTATTTCCAAATAAATATAGTGTCTTTGATCAGTTTTTCGTCCTTGCTGTCTTCCACACTCATTGTGAAAAATTCAAAGTTAAAGCTCCCTGTAACCTTGCCCCTAAGGTGTGACTTTGAACTTGCACTCTGTGGTTTTCCCCCCAGTAGAGCTAGAATACTTTCTATTGGCAGCGTGAAAAGCTCTCAGGTACCTGAGTTCGATGAAGGGGCTGATCCTCTCTTAAGCCAGTAGAAACAGAAGAATATAAAGCCACTTTCCTACCATTTCTGCTACAGAAAGCGAATGCCAAACCATTCTGGTTACAAAGAGAGCCACACCCATCTGGATGAAAGCTTGAGTTTACATCACTGCTTATAGGAGGATAGGCCAAAAAATACAAGAAGAGGACAATGAGAGGTTACCTTCACCCACTAACAATGAAACCAGAACAATTTAGAAGACAAATCTGGTTGTTCGTTTCTCCTAATTTTTATGTCGCATAAGAGAAATCATTTGGGTTTCCTCTGTAAAAAAAAAAAAAAAAAAAAAACAAACCAAACCAAACAAAAAAAACCCTACAGCTTTAGCAGCAAAACTAATCACAACAAAATGATATTCTGGTGTCAATTTATAAATTCTGAGTGAAAGCTGGAAGTATTCAAATTTCTAAACCCTGCAGCACAAAAGGCAGTTTTCCAAGCAGGGCTAGGCCATGCTAACTGTTGAATAGGAAAACTAATTAGCATCCTGTGTGAACTATCTTGTCTTTTTTTAGGACCGGAAATCAAATGGGAAGGGTTCCCTCCTGTTCCAAGTGAGTTCCAGAAGAATTACTCACGCTCCTTAACCTATGAGTCAGTCAGGAGTCTAGGAGAGTGTTTCCAAAACAGGCTGACAATAAGATAAACAAAGCAATTGATCTGTGGCAGTAGGGAGAGGCGAGGCTGCCACTGGCCAAAGGAAGGGATTGGGTCTAGGGTGAGAAGATGGTAAACCTGGGATCGGCTGAGTCTCCCCAGAGAAGCGGTGCACGACCCGGGAGCTCTGCAGACCAACCAGCCCCAAGCACTTCCTGAAAGTGAATGTCCGCAAGGAAGTTTGGTTTAGAGCCTTTATTCAATTTCATTGATTTAGTGTATGGAATTGTAGCATCTTTCCCCCCATATGACTCGAGGGACTTGTCTGCCATCACACTGCACGGCCTAGCCTGGCTCTCTAAATTCTTTGGCTATCTATGCGTTTGGACATCTCACAACACAGGATATTAATCATTTCAGGACTCTGGGCCTGTTCCCAGTGTCCATGTTTGCCACTATCTAGCTGCAGCCAGAAAAACAGTTCCCAAATGAAAGAGGCCTTCCCAAACTGAAATATAAAGTAATCAAAACTCAACTTAGGAAATAACCTAGCACCAAGCACGTTCTCTCCTGGGCAGGTAGAGGATAAATTTCCTCATTGCTCCCTCTAGGAAAGAGTCCGACGCCAGGGCTCAGCTCTGTCTGCAGTTGCTGCAGGCTGACAGGCATCTCCTAACGGGAGGATTCAGGGGTATGCACGAGGCCCTCGTGAGGACACTGCCTCACTAACCTGATCTGCCATTCCAAGAGAAAACCAAAGTGTGGATGTGCAGAGGTCGGCCCTGCCATGGAGGAAAAGCAGAAGCTGACTGGTGTTTTTCTCGATCCACCATTAGACCTATTCATGTACAGAGGCCAGGTTGAAGTGAGGGTGGAGTGTAGGAGGAACAGTGTCCCAAACAAGAATCCTGTCTCATCTGCTTGCCCTGACTTGCCCTTCTGTCCATCCTTTACGCAGCAGTCAGTGATCTTTCTAAACACAGCTCAGATCACCTCCCTCTCCTGAAAACCTTGGAGGGAACCCTCCCTGAATACACACCTACAGAAATTCCAAAATTCCTCATAGGCCATCCAAGGCCCTCCACTCCTTGACTTTCTGCCTAACTTTCAGATTCATTACCAGCCACTCCCTGAACTTCTAACCACATTTGCCTGCTCATTATTTCCTGAAAACATTGTGTACTTTCAGCTCTGATTTCTTTATTCATGCTGTTTTTTCTACCTGGAATCCCATCGCCTACTGGCTGCCTCCTGCTCAGTCCCACAACACGCACCCCCCCACCTCACAGCTTTTTGCAGGAGTGCTACTGGCTCCTGTTCGCACCCCTGCTGAGTTTGTTGCTCCCTGATCTGTGTTTGCATGGCACTAGATGCAGCCATTACCTTGTATGGGATCGGTCCATGCTCTTGATCTTCCCCATTAGACTGTGGGCTCCCCAGGGACAAGTACTGTGTTTGCTCCATCTTAATTGAATCAAGAGAGTTTACACATCAGCTGTTATACTCTGCCATTGGCATAATGGCCAAAAGTTTAAAAGAAGCTGCATTGCAACAATGGTGAGTCTTGCGGCTCTCCCTCTATGCAGCTTTTTGCATTCAGTGTGACTTTCAGCAACATTTGGCTTGCACCAACACTGATGGTATTCAGTTTCAAAAGAATAATGGTTTCAGGGTACACAATTTCTGCATTTAATTGTTTAAGATAGGAATAGACAGCAGCATACCTACATTGCACTCCAAGTCTCCCTCTCCTCCCCTCTTCTCTCTTTCTCTCTCTCCCTCCATCTCTCTCTTTGCTTTTCATTCTGTCTCTTCCTCTGTCCCCACCCCCACACAGATACACAACACACAGAGTAGAAACATGTAAGGATGCATGAATGAAGCTTTAGGGTATGAGATTTAGTATGTAATGAAAAATCTTAATGCCAAGTCAAACAAAAAGCCCATTAGTTAACAGGTGTTTGGAGAAGGGCACTCCAGGTCCTCAGCCCTCAGTCAACTTAGGTGCTATAAAGAAATACCATATTAGGCAAATTCCTGGTATTGCTTTCGAAAATGGTCACACTGACTTGCTTTCCTTTCTCAAACAAATTTCTCCTCTCTCAGTGTTCGCACATGGTGTTCTCTGCCGGGAAAGCTTTTGCCCTTCACCCCAACCCCTCCACTAAGTGCATGCCTTGTCATCCTTCAAGTTTCAACTTAAACAAAACTGCCTCAGAGGATTGTAGTTATCTCCTTAACCAGAAACTCTGTACCTATTAAAGAGTAACTGCTCATATATCTTCTCCCCAGCCCCTGGAAATCACCATTCTACTTTTCTTCTCTATGAATTTCACTACTGTAATGGCTTTGAAAATAGTGTGCATTTAAACTGAAACATAACTGCCTGGACACATCTCCCATATTCTCCACTTCAGCACTGTTAGTATTTTCTTCAAATACTTGTCAATTATTTAATTTTATCTGACTTAAATTTAAATTTAATTTAACTTTTTGTGTGCCCCTACCATTAGACTGAAAGCAATTTGAAAGGAAGAGGATTCATGTGGGTTTTGTTCTATATCACATAGTAGCTCTCAGTAACTACTTCTGGGTGAAAGAATGTACTCTTTCAAATCCACGTTCCACTTGGAACTTGGGGAAGGTGATTTCATCAACTAAGTGCCTTTTCCTGCCCGGTCACACCCGTTCCTCCCCTTCACTGACAGGTGTCCTGAACTTGCTTCCAAGGTGCCGGCCTCCCTCAGCCTGGGGAGGCCTTTTGTCACTTTCTCCACTTAGCACATTCCTGCTCACCTTGCAGCGGCTTTTCACCTGACTATGACACTTTCTGTAGGGTGTTAGATACTCCTGCTTCTAGGCTCCGCAAACACTTCTATTTCCTCCTAACTTCCTCATGTTTGCTTCTTTTATTACAAAAATTAGAACGACTTACTAGGAAACCACGAGCAAACATCACAGAGGTGTATAAAGTAAAAAATGAAAGTCTCCCTTTCCATTCTCATGGCCCCAGGTGACCACAGGTACCACTGAGTTCTTTTCTCTGCATTTATAAGCATATCGGAAATCTTTTCATTTGAATAAAAAAGGGACGATTGTATACTTTTAGAAAGTAAAAAACAGATCATGGGATAATACTGGTTAGTGAGTTATTTTTCAATTGCTATCTCTCATATTTATTTGTCATGTTGTAATAGAGAGAGTAACTTTGCTTTTTCAGTGGCTAATTACTGGTTCATTGTGTGCTTGTACTATTATTTTTAAAAAGCTGTTTCTTTATGGCTATTTAGGTAGCTTCTTTTTACTTAATTACAAGCAATGCTGGTATAAATCCTCTTATACCCTTATACATTTAAGTGGCTATATATATACATATTTTGAGACAGAGTCTCACTCTGTTGCCCAGGCTGGAGTGCAATGGCATAATCTCAGCTCACTGCAACCTCCACCTTCCAGGTTCAAGCAATTATCGTGCCTCAGCCTCCCAAGTAGCTAAGATTACAAGTATGTGCCACCACACCCTGCTAAGTTTTGTATTTTTACTAGAGATGGGGTTTTGCCATGTTGGCCAGGCTGGGCTTGAACTCCTGGCCTCAAGTGATCCATTTACCTCACCTCCCCAAGTGCTGGGATTACAGGAGTGAGCCACCATTCCAGGCCTAGAATATATTCTAAAAATGGAGTTGTTGGATCAAATGGCATCTCTTTTCATATGTTGATAGCTCCAGCCTGATTGTCTTCTAAAAAAGCCTTCTACTGGCCATTTCTACTCCCACCCAAGGTGCATAAGAATGTCAGAGGCTCACACTATGAGTGGATATTATTGCTGTATTTGTCTTACCTAATTGGTCAAAAACTTCCCTGTTTTCTCTTGTTGAGCTTGATAGTTTTTGATATTTAACCATCATTTACGCCTTTCATCCATGAACTATTTTTATATCCATTGATCATTTTTCTATTGGAGTGTTCAATTTCATTTTTATTCATTTGCAATAGCTTTTTTTAAAAAAGAGAAAAGAAACACTGTGGTAAAATACACCTGACATAAAAGTTACCATCTTAACCATTTCCAAGTGTACCGTTCAGTGGAATTCAGTACATTCACAATGTTGTGCATCTATCACCACCAGCCATCTCTATAACGCTTTTCATCATGCAAAGCTGAAACTCTGTACCCACTAAACAGTAACGTCTCATTTTTTCTCTCCCCAGCCCCTGGAAATTGCCATTCTACTTTTCATCTCTACATATTTGACTATTGTAATGACCTAAAAATGGTATGAATATAAACTTTTGTCTGGTAGAAAGGGTGAACATATTTTCCAAAATTTTTAGCTTGCCTTTTAACTTGATAATGCTTCTTGTCATATAGAAGGTGCCCTTTTTTTAAAGCTTTTATACTTTTTTTACACTTTTATATTAGTAAATATGACTATATTTTGCTTTTTGCCTTTTAAGTTTTATGTCTTACTTTGAAAGACCTCTTCACTCTAAAATGATAGACGCATGCTCCTGATTTCTTCTAGTTATAAAAGCACTCTGGTAATGTCTGTATCTCAACACTTCTTCTGCATTCTAATGAATAGTAATAGCTGACATTAATGAGAACTGTATTCTGGACAGTGTGCTAAGTTCTTTTCATGTAATATCTTATTTAATCTTTGTAACAGATTGATGAGGTGGATCATATTTTTATTTATTTATTCATTTATTTTTGAGACAGTGTCTTGCTCTGTTCTCTAGGCTGGAGTGCAGTGGAGCTATCACTGCTTACTGCAGCCTCGAGCTCCTGTGTTCAAGCAATCTTCCCACATCAGTCTCTTGAGTAGCTGGGACTACTGGTGCATGCCACCATGCCTGGCTAATTAAAAAAAAGAAAATCGTAGAGACAGAGCCTCATCATGTTGCCCAGGCTCGTCTCAAACTCCTGGCCTCAAGTGGTCCACCTGCCTTGGACTCTCCACATGCTGGGATTACAGGTATGAGCCACAGTGCTCAGCCAAGGTGGGGTTTATTATTCCCATTTTACAATGAGAAAATGCATATTTAGAGAGTTTAAGAAACTGTACTTCAAATGGCAAAGCTATAGTCTGAGCCCAAGCCATGTATCTGCACTCTAACCACTAAGCTATGAATCTGTTTTCTCTGTGAAATGGTGTTCCCTAAGGCCATGGCTGTGTCTCATTTATGAAGATCCCCAACAATTATTTTTGGAGTGAATTATTTCCTTTCACTTAAACTCAACGTGCTGTGCATGGGCTTAGATACGGCCATTCCTGTCTCTTCCTCCATCATCTCACTCGTCTATGAATTCAGCCTTGACTTCTAAGCCCCACAGAGCTGCTGCTTTCCACTGGGAACAAACTCCCCAGGATGTTCAGGTCTTCTCAGGCATCACTGCCACTTCCTTAAGGTGATAACTGCCCTATCAAGATGCTGCTCCCTCACAGAGTTCTCTACTGGGTCTGTTCATAGTTCACCTTTGTCCTTTCTATAAGCTAATGGATTCCTCTCTGGCTCACAGACCATAATTCAACCCTTATCCTGAAACAGCCTTTCCTTTTTTGGAGTCCTTAAGAATTTTAGCACCAGGCTCACAGCCTTCATCTCTCCGATTCTCTTTGTCTCCCTTTAGGGCTCCAACCCTTATATTGATAACCCTTCCAATGTCCTGGCCTCAAATCCTCAGTTTTCGCAATCAAATATCCTTTCTCTCCTAATGTCTATAACATCAGTCCAGCCCTGGGCCCAGATTCAATCATTGCAAGATGCTGCTTCCTCGTCTTACTCTCTTGTCTTTCTACTACAGCCCTCCCTCTGTTGCCAGTTTCCAGATCTGGACAGACCACTTCTATTTTCTCTACTCTTTCACATTCCTGGGGGAAGTTCAGGAACCCTGGATGTCTGGATCTGTTACAGACCACTTCTATTTTCTCCACTCTTTCACATTCCTGGGGGAAGTTCAGGAACCCCGGATGTCTGAATCTGTTAGAGCTTCGGGAGGACCATCTCTGTGGCTTGGCCACTTTCTCATCACCTCCACCTGGCTTCTTGTCCACTCTCTGTAGCATCTCTTCTACACTTTTCACTCTCAGCTGGACTCCACTTTCTAACGTTGTCTTTGCATCTTCGTTCACTGTGGAGGACAGGCCACCTCACTGGAGCTCTCTCAACTTCCTTATTCTCCACCATGCTCCGTTCTTTCCTATCTGAGAGGAGTAAAGCTTCTCCACTTCATCCTTTGGGATGCCTAAGAAGTATAATGGGGAAAAATGGATTTTAGAAACTGACAGTCTTGGGCTTGAATTTGAGCTCAGGTAACAAGCAGTTATGTCTGGGAGCAATTTATTTACTGTTTCAAGCCTCACCTTTTTCACTTATAAGTGGGGATGACAATAGTACTAGCCACAGAGAGATTTGTAGAGAGGATTAAATGGCCAGACGCATGTGCAGCTGAGGCATCTGCCCTGAATTTCTGAATTTTCTTCCCACTGCCCCACCCCCTAGATTCTCCATTTGATTTCCAAATCCCATTCCTTTCTCTTCAGGACTTTGCCCCATCAACTGCCTCCTATTTGTTTATGAATATTTTGTCATTCCCTTTGGCTAAACTTTTTTTTTTTTTTTACTTTAAAAAATTTAAAATTCTCCCTCACCCCAATAATTCTTTTTGGTGATTCTGCTAAGAATTTCAACCTTCATCTTCTCCTCTCTACTTTTACTGCCAAGTCTCTTGAAAGAGCAGTCTATACTAACTGATTCTATTTCTCTCCCACCCCTTCTCTCCTTAACATCTCTTCTCCCTCCCTCATCACCATGTTTAAACTGAGTTTCTGAAGTCATAATTTTCTAGGCCCTTCAATTGCAAGTTTTCCTTGGTCTTCAGCCTGCCATGTTCAACTGCAGAATTGAACCGTGGCAATGCCCTGCGTCTACTTGAAAAATCCACCTTGACTTCATTTTATTGTGTGTATTTTTTGTTCTCCTGCTTCTCTTGTTACTGCATCAGTTCACTCACAGAACAAGTTTTTTTTTTTTTAATTGAGCATGTATTATACACCACAACTGTGCTAGCTGCCAAGATATAATGATGAACATCACAGGCATTGTCACTGGCCCACTAGTCCCTTAAGCTTATGGTCTAATAGAACAGACATCAGACATCAAGCAGTCATACATATTGTTTCTATCAGCTACCTTCTACATGTGTGTTTTTACATATTTACAATGTATTGTAAAAGCATATAGTAAGGAGGAAGCTGGGAGAGGGGAAGTCAAGTCAAGGAAGAACAGTTTGAGGAAGTGATACATCTTGAAGCTGAGGCCTGCAAGATAATATGTGTTAGCTGAGTGAGGAGTGGTAGAGTTGGAGAGGTAGCTTCCAGGAAAAGGAAAGAAAACTGTGAAGGCTCTGGGGTGAGAAGGAACTTGGCAAATTCAAGAAACTGAAAGAATACTAGTGTAGCTGAAGTACAGGGAACAATAGGGGAGGGATGAGGTCAGAGCCACGGACAATGAACCAGATTATGTGTGGTCTTGTAGGGAACATGGAGAGGGTTTCGGATTTATTCCCAAGAGCAATGAATGGATATTGAAAAACTTCTCTTTCCCTGCCTGCTTCCTCATTTTGAATGCACTCATA
>PVKP010033514.1:0-24982 GCA_004027715.1 Plecturocebus donacophilus | reverse complement strand
CCCTCACCGCGAGCCACAATCCGGAGCTGCTGCTACGTGGCCATCTTGGATCTCTCTCCGCCGGGTGATGAAGTTTTTCGGTTTCTTAGTTTTCCTTTGGCGGACGCCGGTTCCCCTCAGAGCCAGACCTTCCCGGGTTCGCTGTGCTTGCTGTGAAACTCTCAGTCCTCGGCGCTTCCAATTGCTGTTTTCCTTGTGGGGATGGGACCAGCCGATCCCATCCGTCCCCTATATTCTGTATTGGGAAGCGCCGTGCCGGGCGCCGGCAAAAGAGCCGCGCTGGCCAAAAGAGTCGCGCTGGCGACCTGTGTGGCTTCTCTGCCGGGAATCTCACGGTCTGTGGGCAACAAAAATTCGTCGGAAAGTGCGGCGTCCACTGGTTCTCTGCTCTTTCACTGGGAGCTACATTCCTGAGCTGTTGCTAGTCGGCCATCTTGGATCTCTCTCAATTTCAACTTTTATTTTAAATTCAGGGGGTCCATGTGCAGGTTTGTTACATGGGTATACTGTGTGACACTGAGGTTTGGGGCATGAATAATATCATCACTCAGGTAGTAAGCCTAGTACCCAAAAGTCAGTCTTTCAGCTTTTGCCTCTCTTCTCCCGAGTGCCCCTGTTTATTGTTTCCATCTTTATGCCCATATGTACCAGTCTTTTAATCAAAATGTTTTCTCAACTAAATCACATTTTTTCCCACTTAAGTCCAATCAATTACAAGAGATGTTAGCAAAGCAAATCTGTAATATCACATAATATTAAGATCTAAAAGGCAAAATAAACATTTTCTGAACAAAAAACAAATATATAATCCTAGTATGTGGCAAAATGGTTAGCAAATGCAAAGCTTGTAATCTCAACTTTTTGAATGGGTTCAAAAGACCTGAATGCTAAAAAAGAAAATTCATTCCAAAGTTTCAAACCTTTTCTCATTCAGTTAACTAAAAATACCATGGGTTAAGGCAAGTGGTCAGCTTTAGATACACTGAAGAGCTTTGTAACACAGTCTTAGGTTCTTTCTTTCCCTATTTACACTTTCCCCCTAAGTCATCTTCTCTAGTCCATGACTGTAAACATTGCATCACAAATTTCTGTCTTTAGCTTGACCTCTCTGAACTCTTCACTTGTGTATTCAATGACCTACTTGACACAACTACTAGAAAAAACTAATAAGCATCTCAAATGTAACCTGTCCAAAATGGAAACTACTTCTTATCTACTTCTTCCCAAGTTCCCTCCTTCCTAGTAAATAACCATTGCTCTCTTACCTAGCTGCTCAAGTCAAAAGGTTAGGCATCATCTTTGATTCCTCCCTTTTCCCTCATGTTCTATATTCAATTTATCAGTAAGTCCTGTTCTACCTCCCAAATGTATTTCAAAACTGTCCACTTCTCTCCATCTTGACTGAAGATACCCTATTCTAAGCCACTACCATCTAATGCCAAAACTACTGTAATACTCTAATACCTGGTTTCTCTGATTCCATTTTTGTTCCCTCTCTAGTCCATTTTCCACACAGTAGTTACAAGTGGTCTTTTAAAGTCTAAGGATGTTTAAAATCCTCCAAAGATTTCCCACTGCTGCACTTTAGATTTTTTTTTTTTACCTTAAAATAGTACTAAACATTCTACTTAAAATATGTAAAAATATCTCATTTAAAAGAGCCCACTCTATCTGATCCCTGCCGAGGTAGCTCTTCCACATTACAGCGTTCTTTCTCCTCACTCACTATACTCATGTGAGCTTACTCCTTCCTAACACTGGACATTTGTACTTGCTATTCTTCCATCTGCCTGGAATATTTTCCTGACTTTTTGGTATAATTTGTTCTCATTTTTCCGGCCTCGGTTTAAATGTCACCTTTTTAGACTATTTTTTTCTAAACTAGTCTAGCTCTTCTAGCTCCTACCTCCATTCTAGTTAACTGTGTATCACGTGACTCCATTTATTTTCATCATACCACTTAAAACATCTAAAATTGTTTATCTGTTGGTTCTGATTGTTATATTGTTGGTTCTTCTCTTATAGCCTCTCCCCACTAGAATGAAAGCTCCTAATGAAAAGCTACATTCACAAGGCTTAGAATGTAACTGGCAATCAAAAGGTGTTTTTCTTTTTTTTTTTAGCCCATGTATGTTTTAGTTAATTCCACAGACTCAGCTGACTAGTCCATCTACTAATAACATTTCTAGTATCTTACCTTCTGCTTTTTCAAAGTTTTTGCTAACTACTTGCTCTCATATCAGAACTAATGAGATAATTCGGTGATTATATTTTCAAAGTAGCTATCAAATGGTATAATAAATTTGGGAGACAGAAAAATAATAGGAAAACCAATGTACTAAAGCTTTATTTATAAAGAACCTTCACAGGAAGCTTATTTTAAAGTTACTTGAAGAATGAACTGAAAGTTACAAAGTAATGGTTGAAATTTCCTTACAACATCTAATGTTAAGTACTTATCTTAGAAGGAGTTTGGGGGAATTATGATGTTCATTCATTTAATAAATACTGAAATGAGTACCAGTTACATGGCATATACTACTGTGCTAGATGCTAGGGAGACAAGGAGAAAGCAAGATCTAGTCACTGCCATAGTGAAACTTATGAACCACTAGAAATATTGGAAAGCTACTAGGCTTAAAATAGGTAGCAAATGCTATAAAAACTTCATGGTGCTATAAGAAGACATATGGAAGAATTGGGGGTTAGAGCTGTTTCTTTAGAGGAAGTAGACTTTTAAGCTGATAGATGAAAGACAAACAGCAGTTAGATGGGAAAAGGCAGAGGAAGGAAAAGAAGAGTGTCACAGTCAAACCCATGTGTGAAGGCCAGGAAAAAAGAAAAGATAATAAATTTAAGAAACAAAAGAATGGATACAGAGTGTTACTAGGAGGTGGGGGTGGGAGAGGAACAAACTGGAAATGCAAGGAAATACAGAGCACAAAGAACTTATAGGTCATAACAGGAAATTGGCATTGAAGTATTTTAAGAAGATAAATGACATGATTCAATTTGAACATCAGGAAATCCTGCTGACTGTAGCAGGAAAAATAGGAAATAAATCCATAGTCAAATTAGAGTGTTATTGCAGTAATCCAGGTGAGCAATGTTGATAGCCTGAAGGACAGCAACTGGAAAGAAATGGACAGACTGAAGAGATATCTAGGAGACAGAATTAGTAACACTGGGGCTTGGGGTATGAGGACGAATTCAGGATGATAACCAGAGTTTTCTAGAGCAACTGGGTAGATGATACTACCATTCACAGAAATGGGAAATATAGAATGAAATGAAAACTTCAGCTAGGGGTGAAGTAATGGGTTCAATTTAGACTATACCGAGTGTGAGGTACATATGAAAATATTCAGTAGAAAGCAGGAAATACAGATTATTTAAAAAAGGTCTGCATTAGAAGATGTTTTATAATAATAATTGGCCCATTTCTGTTTGTCTCTATCATAGAAAAGAATACCTAACCCATAATGAAAGAGAGAGTTTCCACACTAATTGTATTTTAATTCTGACTATCACTGGCACATACATTAGCTGAAGTGGTATGGTTATGAGGGTAAGAGCAAGGGTTTCCCTGCAATGTATCCATCTCTTTGAAAACATCACACATAAATAAAACAAATACAAGAAATATGAAATAAAACAAAGTTACTTAATTATGGGATAAGAAATTTAAATTTAGGCCAATATCTTAGATATTTTAATTAATTACCATAATTGCTTGCACCATTCTGTTATGACTGAGGCACAATTTAAGGTAAGGATGAGCCATGTAGATTTTGGCTGATACAGCACAAAGGAAAAGTCCCTCAATGCATGAAATCCTTTAGTGACGATTGTAGATTGAATTGCATAAGGTTCTATTCTATATTATATGAGAGAATTAAAAACAAAAGGTGTGCTATTCATTTCAGTGAAATGATGGATCTGCCAGCTGCAGCAAGCACTTTGGAACTCTCTTATGACAAATTAACATAGCATGTGCCAGATGTTTTTTCTTTTTCCTGTTGAATTATGCTATAATATGCTTCAGTTACTTTTAGCAATTATGTATTTTGTAATTTGCTGGTACCTGCAGCTGCCTCTCATCTTGTTAATTTAAAAAAAAAAAAGGCGAGAAAAACAGTTACAGCAGCCAAACATTACAGATATACAGCCAAGGAATTATAATGTTTTACAAAGTGAAGAGAATGCCTTAGGCACAAATGCTGTGTAGTTCACCCTATATGTACAGTTTGTTTTGGACAAGCAAATACTACATATTGTATATTAATGTG
This sequence comes from Plecturocebus donacophilus, assembly GCA_004027715.1. Classification (NCBI taxonomy): domain Eukaryota; kingdom Metazoa; phylum Chordata; class Mammalia; order Primates; family Pitheciidae; genus Plecturocebus; species Plecturocebus donacophilus. The sequence continues at coordinate 20,693 of PVKP010033514.1, read as the reverse complement.
TTCATCCATTTATTCAATACAATCTAATTGAATGATTTATTTTAATTCTATTGAATTTTCCAGATAAGATGTTAGCTCATGGTTTTGTAGAGGAGACAGACATAAATAATAATTACACTATAATTCAGTAAGTGCCATAAATAGCATGAACAGAATGATATGGGAGTGTAGAAAAAGAAAGAAAAGACTTAATCTTGTAGGAGAATGAGGAATGCTTTAGAGAAAAAATATTTGAGTTGAGTCTGGAAGGAAGAAACTAGCTCCAGAATAATTTTTCATGCCTATCTTTTCCTTCATATGCCACATCCAATCCATTAGTACTTTTTCTTACCTCTATTTTTTTTTAAAAAAAGATTCCCCTAACTAACCCATCTTTTTCTTTCTTCTTAGCATAAGCCATCAACATTGCTTAACAAGACTCTTGCAATAGCCTTCTAACTAGTTTCCCAGCTTTTTTACTAGCTTCCATTCTTCACACTGTGAAAGCCAGATCTTTTTTAAAAAAACAAAAAATCACATTATTAGGTGACTCCTCCTTTTAAAACTGTCCAATGACTTTCTTTCTCTATTAAAACTCTTAAATCTGGTAATAAAACCATACATGTTCAGATCCCTGCCTGCAGCAGGGACAACAGTGTTCACCAGACATTCCATGTATACCATACATTTCCCAGACTTCTATGCAGTTCTCACCAATGGAGGTAAAAGTTAGTGATATATATCATTTCAAAGCTGAGTTAGCTGAGTGCCCATGTTCCTCTTCCATTCATCTCTTTCTTTGTTCCAGTGATCTCAGGAAACCACACGTTTCAAGAAGGTGGACCCTCTAATAGCAGAGTCGTCCTGCCAAACTGCCTAAGACATGTAATGTGAGCAATAAATAAACCTTTGTTTTGTTAGTCCCTAAGATTTCAGTTTGTTTGCCATGGCAGCTGACACTGCTTAACGTAATAAACTGCATAGAACTGACCTCCTCTTACATCGCTATTGCCTTCATTTTGCGTACTATTTTTTTACTTCAAACATACTAATTGTATTACTGCTTTGGGGGTCTTTGAACTAGCTGTTCTCTTTGCTTAAAATATTCTTTCTTCTGATCTTAAATCCTTTTCATTATTTTATCTCACCTTAAGATTCATTTCCTCACAGGATCTTCCTGGTCTATCCACCCTCAGATATCCAACCATTCATTATCACACTGGCTTATTTTAAATTTTCTTTCTTTTTTAACAGACAACTTCTCTTTCTGTCACTCAGGCTGGAGTGCAGTAGCACGGTCATACCTCAATGCAGTCTCGACCTCCTGGGCTCAAGTGATTCTCCTGCCCCAGCCTCCCAAGTAGCTAGAACTACAGGCACATGCACCATACCCAGATAATTTTTGTATTTTCTGCAGGGACAGGGTCTTGCTATGTTGCTCAGGCTGGTCTCAACTTCCTGGCTTCAAGATTACAAGATTATCCTCCCATCTCAGTCTCCCAAATGCTGGGATTACAGGTGTGAGCCACTGCACCCTGCCTCTAAATTTTTTGCATAGTACTTATTATAATTTTTTGAGACAGAGTCTCACTCTGTCGCCAGATGCCAGGCTGGAGTGCAATGGCACAATCTCAGCTCACTGCAACCTCTGCCTCCTGGGTTCAAGCAATTCTCCTGCCTCAGCCTCCCGAGTAGCTGGGACTACAGGTGCGCGCCACCACACCCAGCTAATTTTTGTATTTTAGTAGAGATGGGATTTCACCATGTTGGCCAGGATGATCTCCATCTCTTGACCTCATGATTCGCCCACCTCGGCCTCCCAAAGTGCTGGGATTACAGGTGTGTGCCACCACAACCGGCCTGTATAATACTTATTAAATGATAATTAACACACGTTTATTTATTTGAAAATTTCTACTTTACCGTCAATAATCTAATCTTCAAAAAAATAAGGACCTTGTCTTTGCTGGATTCCCATTACTTCAAGAACAGTGCCTGCTCAATAAATATGTGATAAGTGAATAGTATGTAGACTAGGAATACGTCCAAGGGCTGGCCAAGCACTTTTGTTTACTGGAGTGGTTGTTGAGTGTGGCTGGAGCATAAGGAACTTGAAGGAAGGAGGTAGAGAGGCAGATTGCAAATAAAATACGGCAGAGACAAGGTTGTGAAAAGTCCGTAGGCAACAATAAAACAAGTCTTTCAGTAGGCAGGGCCAGAATATTTATTATTTAGTAAAATAATTGTAACAGCAGTGTGAAACATGGAATAGAGTGGGGAAAAACTGATGGCAGAGAAACCCAGAGCGAAGGTGGCTACTTTAGGAGTCATAGTTAAAGATGTGAGGGCCCTGACCAGCTGCAGGGACATGTATGTCACTGCATGCTTACACACATGCAAATGTTTCTGTAGGACAGATTCCTGTACTAGGAACTGCAAATGGATCTGCACAGTTTAAATTTATTTAGATTTTGGTACGTTACCTTATAAAAAGTAGTTGCCAGTCTACATTCCCACCCATACTGTATGACAACTCCTGTTTCCCCATGTATTTGTAGACACTGGATGTTAACCATCTTCTACATTTTGCCAATTTCCTGGATAAAATTATTGTTTAAATTTACATCTCTTTAATGAAGAGTGAGGCTCTACTTGCTTTGATATGTTTAAAGGAGATTTGCATTTCTGCTTTTGTGAGCTTTGTTTGAACCACTGAGTTCACATGCATTGCCCATCTTTTTATTAGGTTGCTAACCTTTCAATGTGGAACTTAATGAATTTTGCATATTAACCATTTAAAAATTTTTCCAGTATCCCATTTGTCATTTATCTTCGTTTAGTATCTTTCTTCATATAAATTTTAATTTTTATGGTTAGATTCCTTAATCAGTTTTTTTTTTGGGGTCCTGGGTTTTGTGCTTTGATTAGAAAGTCTTCTCTATTCCAAGAGAATAAAAATAATCTTATTTATTTTAATATCCTCTTTTTTATAAGTAGTTCTTTAATACATCTGGAATTTATTTTATATATGAAATAAAGAATATTCTGAATGATTTTCTATCTTTCTAACATCATCTTTTCACATTGATTTGAAATGTCACCATTATCACGACCAAAATTTCTGATTTTACATTTTTTTTTCTGTATTCTGTTCAAATGATCTATCCTTGTGCCAATACTGCTTTATGTATTTTGATATCTAGTAGGACAAATCTCAATTTTTTTCCCATAGAGGTTTGTTGATTTAACCTATAAAAATAGTAACAACAATCTCTCATTTAAATAAGATCAGCAGAGATATACTGCAGTTATGGATACCATATACTAATAAGTTAACTAGTAAAACAGCTTCTTTGAAGCTCAAAATTCTTTGTGATACATATATTTGAAGATAAAGGAGTAGTAGCTAAGAGGGGATAATTATAGATGAATTAATAAAATATTATGAATTAAACTTTAAACCAAAAGATATCATACAGAAACTCAAATTTTTAAAAAGCTTCTGATCCTAATCTCTCTGATACTAAGATGAAAAATTATCTCCTAGGAAAAGATTATTTTATTTAATTATTTTGTGTTAACATTTAATTTTGGCTGTAGTTACCTACGTGTAGATAATTAAAAAAAAAATCACAGGTACTGGCAATCATGGCAATCATATTTAATTGTCAGTTGCCAGAAGGTACAGAAGTTTCCACAGGGAATAAAACAAGTCAAGGGAGGACTAAGTATATTGTGACTATACTTATATTTGGTTTTGCCTCTAATATTCTGCTAACTGTAGCAAATAGGTTGACAAAAAGCAAGCAAGAAAATAGCCAACTTATAAGAATTCAATTGTTGTGAAGCAGAGAGGACAGAGGCAAACAGTCAAGTACTTTCACGATTCAGTGCACACAACCTAATTTAGAGACCAAGGAAGGCTAGTACTTTTTAAAAGGTGTATTTTCAGGGGGAAAGCCTTGATGCTTAATGTCACAATAATGCACACGGAGAAGCAAGATGCTGGGACTTAACCTGGAGGGGCTTACTTTTGAAAGTGATTAAGAACCTTTTGATATGAATGCTAGAATGCATAAAGCTGTGGGGTATATATAGAGAAATCATACAGGGAGAGTCAAATGCATCAAATGTGCCATTTGATTTTAAAATGCTCTGTAGTTTATTTTGTAATATATTATTAATAAAAGATCCATTTGGTTCAAGACTTGGGCTATACCATTGGATCACTAAAACCAAACCACTTCTAAGGAGAACAAATGAATTCTTCCCTAGAGATATGGAAGTACCATCTAGTAGTTAGTCTGGTACTTTAATGGTACAACATAGCACATAGCAAACTGCTGATGTTCAGTATGGATGCTATTGTATGTCATGGGTAGATTATCACCTTTATAATATTTTTTCATTAAAAATAAAATTTTTTAACTTGAAAAATTATAAATTTATTATGACATATAATTTTGTGTTATGACTAACAGGTAAGATAAGTCAGTGAAAATACTTCAGTAGATGCATTTTATTGATTTCATGTATAATCTTCAGTATGATTTATGTTCTCCAAAGAGGAGAAATGCAATTCATATATATAAATCTTGCCTACAATCTACTGCCTTCTACAACTAGTAATCTTTTTGTGCAAGTAAAAGTAAAATAAGTACGTGAGCTTTAATCTCCTCCTCTTCCTCCTCCTCCCCGCCTCCCCCTTCTTCTTCTTCTTTATAAATATATAAATAAAGATGGGGTCTCAATATGTTGTCCTTTACCAAGACTTGGTTTTTAAGGCTGGGTGGAAAAGGAGGTAAGCTTTGAAACAGAAAAAAGAAGATGGCAAAAATCGTGGTAATATTTACTGGATTTACTGAATTCACATATACTGCTGGTCAAGATACAAACTGCAAGCTTGACTATTTAGGCTAGGCAGGCCTTTGTTACCAAATTTGATTTACTGAGCATATCTGGCCAGTGCTGGCAGAAAGTTCAAATAAATTTAAAAGCTAAGATTTCACTTAAGTAGGAATTTTCTTTAGAAGGTTGATTGGTTTGCTTCAAACGGCTTATTCCATGAATTATTCCTATTTATTTCTCTCAGGATAGTTAACCATTTCATGTTGCTATGTTTGGCATTTCTATTTTTATGGAAAATTGTTTTCTTTTTAAAAAACAATTCTTTGTATTTAACTGAACATCTAACAAGGAGGCACTACAGCAAAACAAAAATAAAAACTAGGGACAAACGAAGAGTTTGGTCTTACACTGGAGCATTACAGCCAAGTGGATAGGAAACACAGGCGTGGGAAAATATAACTGCAGGGTCAGACACTGCGGAAGTTCTCTTCTGATTGCTTCTCTCTTCTGAGTGAAACAGGAACTGAAGTTATTGACTAAAAGTGATGATGGGGGAGGAGTTGCAAAAAGATTTGAGAAGAAAAAAAGGGCATGAAATAGTCACCAAAGAGAGTAGAATATATACAATGATTGCCTTGCAGCATTAAAGGCCCCTTTTGTGGTCATGAATTTAAAGTCAGACAACCCAGGATGGCTGTGTGTTTTTTTCCAGCCACCTTGATCTGAATGGGTAAAAGTATAGAGAAGATGAGTTAGATTTAAACAGAGCTATGGCTGGCTAAGGAAGAAGAGAAAGGGCAGGAGTGGAGGATGATTATCTTTGCTGACCTCTTCTAAAATGGTGCACTCTCAAAAATACATACAGTGCCTATTCTCTTTTTCTGCTTTATTTTTCTCTTTAGCACTTACCATCTATCACGTATTTAATTTCTCTTGTTTAATGTTTATCTCTCCTATTGGAATGAAAGCTCCATGAGGGCAGGGAATTTTGCCTGTTTTGTTCACTGGTATCGTCTTTTAAAAGGTATGACTCCTTGCTGGGTAAGAGCAAAGCAGGTATCAGAGTACTGGTACTCTCCTACTTACCACTGCCCACAAAGAGAAGTGACTAGCTGGCTTACTACTTAGCAACTATTTTCTAAAACACTGGGTGATTTGAATATCATATTGTTCTTTGGCAATATTATCTTTTATTATCATAAAAGGACCTTAATGTGATAGAGGTTCCTCTAAAATCTTAGAGTAATAAAAAATAGGAAGTGATGAGAAATGAGATTGGACATACATGTAAGAAATGAGATTGGACATACATTGCAGCAATCCAGGGATAAACGAAGAGTAAGAGAGGCAAGACATGATGGTGACCTGATGTAAGGTAGGGAGAGCAAGGATGAAGGCAAATGGATTTCAAAAACATTAAGGAGAAAGAAGAGAAAGAATCAACCACACATGAAAGCTGACTATGAAGGTGCAGGAAAGGAGATACAGAGAGAGGAGCAATCTGTCATTCTATGGATCACATTTAGGTTGTTTTTAAAATCATGGTTATTGGAAACTATAGAGTTTCTTCCACAGTATTTGAATTTTAGTTAAAATCAATGCCAAAAAGCCCATACAAACAAATAATTTTCAGTGTTCAAATGAATTAAGCTATGATGGTGTGATAACAAGTAACAGGACTGATGAAATTTTTTGACACAACTCTTTCTAGTAAACTCCTTTAAATTAGTCATATACGGGCTACTCTGCTTGCTCATAAAGGGGCATTGCATACTAGAATTCAAGTTGAAAGAATTCTTCTTTGGTGTTGCACTGTTGGTTAGCAAACTCCTTTAAAACTCATTTCAAGAATTCTTAAACAACCTACAAACATTTAAAGAATATTTATCAAGTGCCCAACACTATACTATGGACTGTTATGCTTACACAAATATTTATGTTCGTATATAGATACCCATTCAACAGATACGCTCTGCCAATAATTTCTGGTGGACTGGTGCCTGTGGACATACATGCATAGTTCACAGAGGTCTGTGTTATATGGCCGTGTACTTAGATTGAAGAACAGGAGTTAGAAAATGATTGAATAATCCTAGCCACAATGTTTTGTGTAGTATTTCTCCTCTGGATGTATGACCTTAATTATGAGCAATACTGATTTTTAAAAATTATTTCACCCAATTAATCCTAGTGCTTATGTTCAGGACTATATCTTACTTTATCAATAGTTTTCATAATAATTCTTAGAATCAATAGCATTTTCAAGTTGGTAAGATGAGAAAGAAGTTTCATTATACAGCAGTGGTACAGTTAAGGGGATTCAAGTTTCTTAGGTTTGTTAAATACTGAGGATGCATTATATCATATTTTGTTCTTTTTTTTGAGATAGAGTCTTGTTTTGTCACCCAGGCTGGAGTGCAGTGGCGCGATCTCTGCTCACTACAACCTCTGCCTCCTGGGTTCAACTGATTCTCCTGCCTCAGCCTGCCAAGCAGCTGGGATTACAGATGCATGCCATCACACCCACTTAATTTTTGTATTTTTAGTAGAGACAGGGTTTCACCATGTTGGCCAGGCTGTTCTTAAACTCCTGACCTCCTTATCTGCCCACCTTGGCTTCCCAAAGTGTTAGGAATACAGGCATAAGCCACTGTGCCCGGCCTATATCGTGTTTTAAAAGTTCAAATGCATTTCAAAAAGCTGAAATTCTACTTTGACCAGAAAGGATCAAAATTGGAAAAAGAGTTTGGCCTAGAAAAGAAACAATAATTGATAAAGTTCACTAGCTTTCATTCATTCATTCAACAAATATGAACCTGACATCTACTAGTGCTGGACACTCTTGTAGGAGCTAGGGATACAGCAAAGAATAAAAAAAACTTTATGGAGCTGATAGTCCCACGGGAAAGATAGGATATTTTAAAACATGAAAAGAAACAGGATGAATGCTAGGAGAAACAAAGATAGGAAATCTGCTTTTGTTTCTGGATACATTTGTATACATCTGCAGACTGAAGTATTAGATATTTTACATCGCAAGATATAATCCTGAACTTGATCGAGTGAAAAGATGAACAGCCAAGAAGCTAATAATACTGCTGAATACTTTTACAGGGGTACTAAAATTCAGAATCAGAGTAGATTGGGATATTTTCACGTAAGTGTATGAATACATTAAATCAAGTATATAAAATATTAATGAGCTTCTATTATTGCAGAATTAATATATATCATTTTAATAGTCTACATGTTATTTTTAATATAAAAATGATATTAAACCAAATTGATTTGTTACTTTTTCTGTTCTGGGAAAATCAAATGTCATTGCAACCAAAAAAGGAGTAGCACTGCCTTTCTCTTAAAATTGACCCAAAATATCTGCCTAGTGGCAGAAGCTTTCTCTGAGTAGATTTACAGTTTCTAATCATCAAAGCATACTGACTAATGAAAAAGCTAATATGCTGGAAAGTGGGATATTAAGTTTTTACAGGACATTCTCAGCACAGGCAGTCCATCATTAAGGAAGAAACATAATTAAAAATTATGGTACATTTTTTCAAGATGTATTGAAGATTTCAGCCAATGCAACAGACACTTACTTTTTCATCTACTGTTTCAACACAGTGTCAAAATAAATCAAGGTTAGGCACTTTTGGTCAATTACAGCAATGTGTCCTTGTATCACAGGCTTAGGATCCTATACTATAAATTGTTTCAAGGTATAATATAGTTACATGTCTTGACTTAGTTTTGACTTGTATATGTCTTGACTTAGTTTTGACTTGTCAGGACTTAAATGTCTTGACTCAGTTTTGAGACCATGGCAAAGAGGCTGGCCAGTTCCTGTTTTGAGCAGCTGAGTGTACAACTCCAACCACTTCCCTTATTGGGCTGCCACATTCTGGGCCACTACATCTGCTGTAATCACTCTAGGGCCAGGTGCCACAAAAAGCAAGCAAGCAACCAACCAAACCAGAAACAGCCGCTACACCCTGGAGCCCACTGAACTTGTTCCAGCCAATCTAAAACTTGTTCACCATGGCATCATCTGTTCCTTCCTGTAAAAACCACAATAAAGTTTGTGCTCACAGTTGCCCCCTTCACCTTCTACCTCATGATTGACCCCAGTGCTTCCCCTGAGTGGTCCTGTGTAGTGCACTGTGTTTGTCCAGGGAACTGTGAGTACAACAAACTATAAAACTCTTCCCATTTTATCTTTCTTGATCTGCATCCAGCCTCACCATCTCATATAAGGTAGTATAGTTAAAAAATAATGGTATATAACATATTTATCTTAGTCAAGAAATAACACTAACATCAACCACTAATGTTTCTTCATTATTATGTATTATATAAGTGCCACAGTGGTTTTAATGATCCTTATACTAATTCCCAACAACAGTTCTGATGATTTATCTTGTAGCCACAGTCCATTTCAATTTCCAGGATACTGTAACTGACCACAGATATATGTCAGTTCTGTATGGGACAAAAATTATTGAAAGCCAAGTTCTCGATTACTGTGCTAAGTGAGGTGTGATACTTTTAAAGAGTATATGTTTGGATCTAGTAAAGGCATACTAAATTATTCAGATTAATCAATCAATTAAGAACTCCACTACAACTCTGTTTAAAAGCATTAGAGGAAAATATAGTAAATATGTTCTAAGACAATTTTTGAATGAAAGCATATGATGAGGAAAGCTAACAGAATCTTGGAGTACCAACACTTCCTGTTTCCTGGATGGCATTTACAATACTCCACACTTGGGAGCTGACTTTGTTACCACTAAGAGAAAGGGTTGTGGTAGAGAGACCCTCTCTATCATTGATCTGGTATCCCCAAAGAGCATCCCTTCAAGATAAAGGGGAACCATATGTGAATGCATGCTACCTCCCTCAAAGTCACAGGACTACAGGGAAGCTACTTTGGTTATGAACAAAGCAGAAGAAAAAATGTATTCTTCTGTGGCCACAGACCACAGATCTACAGAAGAACAAAGTCCAGAAACCCTACCTTTGGTTGAAGTGCTTACAGCCAGTAGTGCTCTCAGGCAACCAGAAGAGGCAAAGTTTCTCTATGGAAGCCTCATAACAAAAATTTTGAAGGGCATACTAATAAGTAGATGGAGAAACCTGACAAGATGCTTAGGAACCAAAAGAAACAGATCTGTCTGTGACAGATATTGGAGTAATCAGTAACAAACTTTGAAACCGATGAATCTAAAAAATACAATAAAATGATATAGGGCATAAAACACAAAAGATCATTTTAAGAAACAAACTGAACTGATAGAGCTGAAAAAGTCACTTCAAGAATTTCATAATACAATCAATCACAAGTATTAACAGCAGAATCAATCAAGCTGAGGAAGGAAACTCAGAGTTTGAAGACTGGTTTCTTGAAATATCTCAGATAAAAACAAATAAAAAACAGTAGAGAAGAATGAATAAAGCTTCTGAGAAATATAAGATTATGTAAAGAGACCAAATCTATGATCTAGAATCAAACCTCCACATATCAGTATTAACCTTGAATGTAAATGGGTTAAATGCTCCAAATTAAGGAGCACAGAGTGGCAAGTTGGATGAAGAAGCAAGGCTCAACTGTATGCAGTCTACAAGGGATCCATCTCACATGCGAAGACACCCACAGGCTCAAAGTAAAGGGATGGAAAAAAACCAAACAAATGGAAAGCAGGGATTCTATTTTAACTTCAGAAAAAACAGTCTTTAAACCCACGATGATCAAAAAAGACAAAGAAGAGTATTACATTATGGTAAATTTAAGGTTCAATTCAACAATAGGACCTAACTATCCTAAATATATATACATCCAGCACAGGAGCACCCAGATTCATAAGGCAAATTCTTAGAGACCTACAAGGAGACTTAAGATAACCAAATAATATTAGTGGGAGACTTCAACACCCCACTGACAGTATTAGACAGACCATCAAATCAGAAAACTAACAAAGATGTTCAGGACCTGCACAGGACACTTGACCTAATTGGCCTAACAGATACTTACAGACCTCTCCACCCCAAACAAATAGAATATACATTCCTCTCATCTGCATATGGCACATACTCTAAAAAACTGACCACAATCAGCTGCAAAACAATCCTCAGCAAATAAAAAAAAAAAAAAACCCAAAATCATACTAAACACACTCTTGGACCACTGTGAAGTAAAAATAGAAATCAATACTAAGGAAATTGCTCATAATCATATGATTACAACCTGCTCCTGAATGATTTTTGGGGAAATAATACAATTAAGGCAGAAGCCAAGAAATTCTTTGAAACTAATGAGAACAAAGATACAACATACCAGAATCTTGGGGACACAGCTAAAGCAGTGTTAAGCGGCAAGTTTATAGTGCCAAACATCCTCAAAAAGTTATAAAAACCTCAAATTAACAACTTAACATCACACCTAGCGGAACTAGAGAAACAAGGGCAAACCCACCCCAAAGCCAGCAGAAGACAATAAATAACAAAATTCAGAGCTGAACTGAAGGAAACAGATGCAAAAAACCATACAAAAGATCAACAAATCCAGAGTTGGTTTTCAAAACAATAAGCAAGATTGATAGGCCTCTAGGTAAACTATAAAGAAAAAGAGAGAGAAGATCCAAATAAACAATCATAATGACAAAGGGGATATTACTACTGATCTCACAGAAATACAAACAAAAGAAAAAATTTCAAGACTACTGTGAACATTTCTATGCACACAAACCAGAAAACTAGAAATGGGTACATTCTTGGAAACATACAACCTTTCAATATTGAACTAGGAAGAAATTGAATCCCTGAACAGACCAATAGCGAGTTCAGAAACTGAATCAATAATAAAAACCCTATCAACCAGAAAAATCCCAGGGTCAGAAGGATTCACAGCCAAATTCTACCAGATGTATAGAGTAGAGCTGATGCCACTCCTACTGAAACTATTCCAAAAAAATGAGGAGAAGGGACTTCTCTTTAGCTCACTCTATGAGGCCAAAATTATCCTGATACCAAAACCTGGCAGAAATACAACAAGACAACAAAAAAAGAAAACTTCAGGCCAATATCCCTGATGATCATGGATGCAAAAATCCTCAACAAATACTAGCAATCTGAATCCTGAAGCACATCAAAAAGATAATCCACCACAATCAAGTAAGCTTTATTCCTGGGATACAAGGTTGGTTCAACATACACAAATCAAGAAATGTGATTCACCACATAAACAAAACTAAAAACAAAAACCACATTATCATCCTAACAGATGCAGAAAAGACTCTTTGCTCTATCAACCAGGCTGGAGTGCAGTGGCACGGTATTGGCTCACTGAAACCTTGGCCTCCCAGGTTCAAATGATTCTCATGTCTCAGCCTCCCCAATAGCTGGGATTACAGGCACACACCACCACACCCAGCTAATTTTTGTATTTTTAGTAGAGATGGGGTTTTGCCATGTTGGCCAGGCTGGTCTTGAACTCCTAACCTCAAGTGATCCACCTGCCTGGGCCTCCTAAAACGCTGGGCATGATTCACTGTGCCCAGCCTAGAAAGGCTTTTGATAAAATTCAATATCCCCTCATGTTAAAAACCCTCAACAAACAAGGCACTGAAGGAACATATCTTAAAATGATAAAAGCCATCTATGGCAGACCCACAGATAACATCATAATAAATGGGCAAAAGCTGGACTCATTCCCCTTTAGAACTGGAATAAGACAAGGATGCTCACTCTCACTGCTCCTATTCAACAAAGTACTGGAATCCTTGCCAGAGCAGTGAGTCAAAATAAAAAAGTAAAAAGCATCCAGATAGGAAGAGAGGTAGTCAAACTATCTCTGTTTATGGATGATATAATTTTAGACCTAGAAAACCCATTAGTCTCTGCCCAAAAGCTCCTAAATCATAACTTCAGCAAAGTTCAGGATACAAAATTAATGTACTAAAATCTGTTGCATGCATTTCTGTATACCAGTGATGTCTAAGCTGAAACCCAAATCAAAACACAATCCCATTCACAATAGCCACAAAAAGAATAAAAATACTTAGGAGTATAGCTAACCAGGGAGGGGAAAGATCTCTACAATAAGAATAAGAAAACACTGCTTAAAGAAATCAGGGATGATACAAATGAATGAAAAAACATTCCATGCTATGGATAGGAAGAATCAATATGGTGAAAATGACCATATTGCCCAAAGCAATTTACAGATTCAATGCTTTTCCTATCAAACTACCAATGACATTCTTCATAGGATTAGAAAAAACTATTTAAAAATTCATATGGAATCAAAAAAGAGCTTGAATAGCCAAGGCAATCCTAAGCAAAAAGAACAAAGCTGGAGGCACCATGTTAACGAACATAAAACTGTATTACAAGGCCACAGCAACCAAAACAGCAAGGTACTTGTAAAAAACAAGACAAAGACCTGTGTAACAGAATAGACAGCCCAGAAATAAAGCCACACACCTACAACCATTTGATCTTTCACAAAGTAGACAAAAACAAGTAACGGGGAAAGAACTTCCTATTCAATAAACGGTGCTGCGCTAACTGGCTAGCCGTATGTGGAAGACTGAAGGTGGACCTCTCATATCATACACAAAAATCAACTTGAGGTTGATTAAAACATTAAATGTAAAACCTAAAACTGTAAAAACCCAGGAAGATAACAAAGATTTTATGAATAAGGCTCCAAAAGCAATTATAACAAAAATAAAAATTAACATGTGGGACTTAAACTAAAGAGCTTCTACACACCAAAAAAAACTATCAAGAGTAAACAGACAATCTACAGAATGGGAGAGAATAGCTGCAAACTATGCATCCTATAAAAGTCTAATATCCAGAATCTATAAGCAACTTAAACAAATTTACAAGAAAAAAACAAATAACCCCATTATAAAGTGGGCAAAGTCATGAACAGACACTTTCAAAAGAAGACTTATGGCTGGGTGCGGTGGCTCACATCTGTAATCCCAGCACTTTGGGCGGCCGAGGCGGGTGGATGACCTGATGTCAGGAGTTCAAAACCAGCTTGGCCAACATGGTGAAACCCCATCTCTACTAAAAATATTTTAAAAATTAGCCAGATGTGGTGGTGGGTGCCTGTGATCCCATCTACTTGGGAGGCTGAGGCAGGAGGATTGCTTATTCCCAGGAGACAGAGGTTGCAGTGAGCCAACACAGTGCCCCTGCACTCCATCCTGGGTGACAGAGTGAGACTCCATCTCAAAAAAGAAGACATAAATGCAGCCAAGAAGCACATGAAAAAATGCTCAACATCACTGATCACTAGAGAAATGCAAATCAAAACCACAATGAGACACTATCTCACACACATCAGAACTGATATTATTAAAAAGTCAAAAAATAACAGATGTTGGCAAGGTTGTGGAAAAAAGGGAATGCTTATCTATCACTGGTGGGAACCTAGTTCAGCCACTGTGGAAAGCAGTTTGGAGATTTCTCAAAGAGCTTAAAACAGAAGTATAGCATTCAACCAAGCAATCCCCTTATTAGGTATATACCCCAAGGAATGTAAGTTGTTTTTACCACAAAGACACATGCATATGTAGATTTATTGTAGCACTATTCACAATAGCAAAGTCATGAAATCAACCTAAATGCCCATCGATGGTAGACTGGATAAAGAAAATATTGTGCTGGGCACAGTGGCTCACGCCTGTAATCCCAGCACTCTGGGAGGCCGAGGCGGGCGGATCACGAGGTCAAGAGATCGAGACCACCCTGGCCAACATGGTGAAACCCCGTCTCTATTAAAAATACAAAAATTAGCCAGGCGTGGTGGCACGCACCTGCGGTCCCAGCTACTCGGGAGGCTGAGGCAGAAGAATCGCTTGAATCCAGGAGGTGGAGGTTGCAGTGAGCCGAGATTGTGCCACTGCACTCCAGCCTCGCAACAGAGCAAGACTCTGTCTAAAAAAAAAAAAAAAGGAAAAAAAAAGAAAAAATACGGTACATATACACCATGGAGTACAACACAGCCATAAAAAAGAATATTATGTCCTTTGCAGCAACATAGATGGAGTTGGAGGCCATAGTCCTAAGTGAACTAACACAGGAACAGAAAACCAAATACTGCATGTTCTCTCTCACAACTGGGAGCTAAATATTGAGTATACATGGACACAAAGAAGAAACAGCCAGACACCTGTCTGAGGATGAAGGGTGGGAGTAGGGAGAGGATCAAAAAACTATCAAGCACTATGCTTATTACCTGTGTAACAAAATAATAGCTATACTAATCCCTTGTGACATGCAATTTACCTACATAACAAACCTGCTCATCAGTTCATGAACCTAAAATAATAGTTAACAAACCAACCACCCAATCGCTTGAAAATATATGACAGCAAACTGAATATTAAAAAAGAGAATCTGTGAAATATCAGATCAGAAGAGAATGAGTGAATACAGCACAATAAAAAAAGATGAAAAATAAAGAGGGTGAGAGACAAAGAAATGCAATATACAGGTTTAAAATACCTTGAATCAGAATCTCAGAAGGACAGGAGACACTGTGAATCATGCAAAGGGAATATTTATTTTGGTTTTTAAATCAATCTTATTGGGATATAATTGTGGGGAATATGGTGCAGCCATTTTGAGTGTAGAGTTTGGTGAGGTCTGACAAATGCACACACTAACGTAATCACCACTGCAATTAAAGTACAGAATAACCCGGGTGTGGTGGCTCATGCCTGTTAACCCAGGTGGCCAACATGGTAAAACCCTATCTCTACTAAAAATACAAAAATTAGCTGGGCATGCTTTTGCATGCCTGCAGTCCCAGGTACTTTGGGAGGCTGTTGCAGGAGAACTGTTTGAACCCAGGAGGCAGAGGTTGCCGTGAACTGAGATCGTGCCACTGTACTCCAGCCTGGGTGACAGAGCGAGACTTCATCTCAAAAAAAAAAAAATAATAAACATACAGAATAGGCCCATCACCTGAAAAAGTTCCCTCTTCCCTTTTGCAGTCACTGCCCCACCCCTCAAACCCCAGCCTTAGGCATCCAAACGGTTTTATCATTATAAATTACAATTGCCTTGTCTAGAATTTCATACAAATGGAATCATATGGTATGTGGTCTTCTATGTAGGTATATGTACCTATATATATGGTATGTAGTATTTCATTACAAAAAATAAATTTTTTATAATTTATTCTCATGTCTCGGAAGACATTTCTTTTTGAATCTCGTTTTTGCGATTCATCCATGTTGTTGTATATATCAGTAGTTTGTTCCTTTTTATTGCTGTTTATCTGTGCACCTGGTGATGTACATTTGGGTTCTCATTTTCAGCCATTATAAATAAAATATCTATAAATATCTGTGTACAGGTTTTTTGTGTGGATATGTTTTGGTTTTATTTTTGGAAAGAGTCTTGGTCTTTGCTCAGGCTGGAATGCAGTGGCATGATTGGGGCTCACAGCTTCAAACTCCCAGGCTCAGGTGATCCTCCTACCTCAGCCTCCCAAGTAGCTGGGACTACAGGCAGGTACTGCCGTGCCTGGTTAATTTTACTGTTTTTTATTTTGTAGAGACAAGGTCTCAGTATGTTACCTAGGTTGGTCTCTGTGTGGATGTGTTTTCATTTCTCTTGGGTAGCATCTGTGAGTAAAACTGCATGTTTGTATGATGAGTATACATTTAACTTTATAGTAAAACTGTTTACTGAGTTGTAAGATTAAAAAAATCAATACAAGTCCTTTGACAGATATACTAATTGCAATTTTTTTCCCTCACAGTCTTTTTTTTTTTTTATTTTCTTAATGGTGGTTTTTGAAAAGCAGTCATTTTAAATTATTTATTTATTTTTTTTATCATTTATTTATATTTGAGACAGAGTCTTGCTCTGTGGCCCAGGGTGGAGTGCAGTGTTGCAATTTTGGCTCACCACCTCCCAGACTCAAGGAATTTGCGTTCCTCAGCTTCCTGAGTAGCTGGGATTACAGGTGTGCACCACCATATTCAGCTAATTTGTTGTATTTTTAGTAGAGATGAGGGTTTCACCATGTTAGACAGACTGGTCTTAAACTCCTAGCCTCAAGCTGATCTGCTCACCTTGACCTCTAAATATGTTGGGATTACAGGCATAAGCCACTGCACCTGGCCAGAAGTTTTAATTTAATATAGTTCCACTTTACCAAATTTTTTGTAATTTATTCTTGTGTCTTGGAAGAAATTTTTGCTTAACATAAGATTTTCTTTTAGATATTTTATTGTTTCCCTTTCTTATGCTTAGGTCTGTGATTCATTTCAGGTTATTTTTTGTTATGGTGTGATGTAATGGTGTGGTAGGTAAGTTCTGAAATGAACCTCAATGATCCCTAACTTATGAGGTCCTAATGAAGTCTCACCTATGTGGGCTCTACCCAGGGGCTCACTTATAATTGATAGAATATGGTTAATGTAATGGGATGTCACTTTCAAGATTAGGTTAAGCCAAGATCTTGACGTTTGTTTTACTTTTTCTCTCTCAGCAGCTTCCTTCCTTTTCTCCCTCACTCCCTTCCCCTCTCTCCTCAACTCTGAGGGAAGCAAGCTACCACACTGTAGACTCAAGAAGATACCAACAAGGGAAGGAACTGATATCTCATGCCAATGCCAGTGAAAACCTGAGGCCTGCCAACAGCTACATAGTGAGCTTGGGAGGAAATCCTTTCCTGGTCAAGCTTTGAGATGATGCAGCAATCAACAAGTTCCAACATTGACTGCAACTTTATGAGAAACCCTGAGTCAATAGCATTCTGATTCAGACATGTCTAGATTCCCAATCTCAAAAACTGTAAGAAAATAAATATTTGCTCTTTTAAGTCACTAAATTTTGGAGTCATTTGTTGTGCAGTAGTACATAACTACACAAAGGGTTTTCATCAAGTTGAAGAAAAATTTGTCCATTGTTCTTTTTTTTTCTCGGAGATAAAGTCTTGATCTGTCACCCAGACTGGAATGCAGTGGTGCAATCTTGGCTTACTGCAACCTCTGCCTCCTGCCTCAGCCTCCTGAGTAGCTGGGATTATAGGCATGTGCCACCATGCCTGGCTAATTTTTGTATTTTCAGTAGAGATGGGGTTTCAGCACGTTGGCCATGCTAGTCTCGAACTCTTGACCTCAGGTAGTCCACTTGCCTCGGCCTCCCAAAGTGCTAGGATTACAGGCATGAGTCACCGCATCCAGCCCATTATTTTTTAAAAACACTCCCACACTCCTATCCCTGCCCTCCTGGGACTACAGTTGTATGTACTTTATATTGCTTGATATCCTCCCTCAGGTCTCTGAGGCTCTCTGTGCATAATTTTTTTTTTTTTTGGTCATTTATTCTCATTTTGCTTCATTTGTAGATGGTTTTTTTTTTGCTGTTTTAAAGTTCTTTGATCTTTTCTTTTGCAGTGTAGATCTGCTGTTAATCCTATTCAGTGAATTTTGAAATTCTCTAATATTTTTCATCTACAGATTTCCATTTGGTTCCTTTTTTGCATCTTTCACTTCTCTCCTTATCATCTTTATGTGCTCCTTTAAATCACTAAGAATACTTAAAATTGCTGGTTTAAAGTTCTCATCTATTAATTTTATCACCTCTCACTTCTGGGAGTGTTTCAATGCACTAGTTTTTGTTTTTCTTTTTTTCTGGTTATGGGTACCATTTTCCTGCTTTTGTTTATCTAGTAATAAAAGTGTTGGGTTTGTTCTGGCAAGTAGTTAATTTACTTGAGGACCAGCTTGTTCATTTTGAAGCCTCTTTTTAGCTTTTCCAAGGAAGATTTTCAATTCCTTTTACTCTATGCTAGTTTAGTTTTATTAATAGGATAAGGTGATCCTGAAATCTTCATTGTATACCCTGGGTATTCAACAAGGACTTTCCACTCCAGCTGACTGGAACTCACATGTCTCTTATCACTGCGTGAACTCTTGATGTTTTGTTAGTTCACAGCATCCCAAAGATGTTATCTTTAATGTTCTGGAAGAAAAGACCTGCAAACTTGGGATTCCATACCCAGCACAAATATCTTTGAAAAATAAACAAAAAGTAAATATATTTTACGAGTAGCAGTTGAGAATTCATCACCAGTAGATCTTTACCAAAGGAACTTCTGAAAGATGTAACTCAGACATAAGGAAAGTGGTTCCAGATGGAATGTACCAGAACAGTATTGTTCACACATATTTATTACTTTGTTCTACATTGCTTCTAGTATCATACATTCAGTAATATACAATAAATGTTACTGTTCATATATATTTATTACTTTGTCCTACATTTATTACTGTTTCATATATAGTTCGTAACAGTAATACATTTTTTACTAAATGAATAGTAATTAACCTGTCAACAAAAATACACAAGCTGGGTAAGAGAAATTAATGGTGTTAATATGTTTCAACGTTCTCGAGTTTTCTGAGAGGAGGATAAAAGGTTTGATTAACTTCAGACTTCCTAAGTATGTATGGTATAACATGTATGGTAGCCACCAAAAGAATACGAGTACTTAATTTCCAAGTACTGGGGAGAAAAGTAAAATGATTTAAAAAATACCAAATGAATTAAAAAGATGAGAAAGAAAAAAAAAAGAAATAAAGCAAAGATGTCAGAAATAGAAAGTACTAAATAAAACAATAAAAACACATCCCAATATATTTTGGACTACACTAAATATCAATGAATGAAATGGCCTGAAACTGAGCTATCTACTGTTTCTAAATCTATTAAACATAGAAATAATTAAGAAAAGGATAAATAAAATTACTGCATATATTCAGGAACTTTAGAATTTATATGAAAATGTCCTTATATATAATATGTAGATTAAAAAAAGATAATAATAAATATTAGAAAATAATTTGAGGCCAGGTGCAGTGGCTTACACCTATAATCCCAGCACTTTAGGAGGCCAAGGCAGGAGGATCAGTTGCTTAAGTCCAGAAGTTCAAGACCAGACTCTAAGTGACATTAAGAAATCCTGTCTGTACAAAAAATATAAAAATTTGTCAGCCGTGGTGGTGTGCATCTGTGGTCCAAGCTACTTGGGAGGCTGTGTCAGGAGAATTGCTTGAACTTGGGAGGCCGAGGTTGCAGTGAGCCGAGATTGAGCCACTGCATATCAGCCTGTGTGAAAGAGTGAGATCCTGTCTCAAAAAAAAAAAGGAAAATAATTTCAACTGAGTAATAGTACTACATTTATCAAAACATATACTAAAGCTATGTCAGGATGAAGGAAAAAAGTAATAACATTAAAGAATGCATGCACTAGGAAAAAAGAAAAGGTGAAAATTTGAGCCATGCTTCTATTTCAAGAAGAAACAAGAGAAAAGAACATACAGAAAAAAGAATTTATAGAAAAAAGAACAGTAGAGAGAGATCCAAGATGGCCGCGTAGCAGCAGCTCAGGATTGTAGCTCCCAGTGAAGGCGCGGGGAGCGAGTGGACGCTGCAATTGCAGACGAATATTTGATGCCCACGGATTGGAGAATTCCCGGCGGGGGAGCCACACAGGTCGCCAGTGCGACTCTTTTGGCTGGCGTGGCGCTTCTCGCTGCAGATTGTACGGGACTGGATGCCCTTTTAGTCGGGCTCGGCTGGTCCCATCCCCACAAGGAGAATGGCAATTGGAAGCGCTGAGGAGAGAGGGAGCACAGCTGAACCCGGGAAGGCCCAGCTCTGTGGGGAAGGAGAGCCCCCCGAAGGAAAACTAAGAAACAGAAAAAACTTCATCACCAACAAGCCGGACGTCCACTCAGAGACCCAATCTGAAAGTCGGCAATTACAAAGACGACAGGTGGATAAATCCACAAAAATGGGAAGAAACCAGTGCAAAAAGGCTGAGAACA
>PVKP010033513.1:0-24989 GCA_004027715.1 Plecturocebus donacophilus | reverse complement strand
GGGAGGTCAGTGAGGGAAACATTTGTGTTCTCAAAAGCCAGATTTCACACAATGGCAGGCACTAAATCTAGTTACATGTGCTTGCAGTAGAAAAGAAGACACCGATCTTAATAAAGGCTGGTCTTTTTCATGATGCGCAGGAACTCTTGCTCACTGACCTCTCCGTCTCCATCTCGATCAGCTTCATCAATCATTTCCTACATGACAGCAAATATTCAGGTTAGGTTAATTTATAAACTAATGCAAAAAGGTGATTAAAGAATAGACTTTTTTTAGAGACATGGTCGCTATGCTGCCCACACTAGTGCCAAATTCCTGGCCTCAAGTGATCCTCCGGCCTCAGCCTCCCAAAGTACTGGGATTATAGGCATGAGCCACCGTGCCTGGCAAGCAATAGACTTTTAATAATGCTATGTGAAAAGATCATTGTAGTCCACCCAATGCCAGTATGCTACTCCTGATAATAGCCTGGTTCCTGAAAAGTTATTTGAAAACCAAGTCATACTTTGTCAAACATATCACCTGGGAGGGAGCTTGAAGACTACTTTGACTAGAGGGATTCCTGGAACCCAAAATAGTAAGTAAAACTGTACATATGTGCATTTTTCTAGAATCAGGGTTCATAGGTTTGTCTATTAAAGGAGAATTCAGCTGTCCGCAGAGGGACAAGAGTCCACTGGCTTTCCTTCAAAGAGATGCTCATACCAGGAAAAATGTAACAGAAAAGTCACAGAAGGCTGAAAGGTGGAAATCTGAAGTCCCAGTGTGACGTGTTACAAACCTGCAGCTCCTCATCAGTCAGGTTCTCACCCAACTCCTTGGCCACGCGTTTCAGATTTTTGAACGAAATCTTCCCAGTTTCATCATCATCAAAGAGCTTGAAAGCTTTCAGGATTTCTTCTTTGGTATCTTTCTCAGACTTAACAAGCAGAACATAAAAGACGAGTAGGGAGACACCACGGTTACTTGTGCCATGTAGCGCTGCCACTGCCCAGTCAGGTCACCCTCTCCTCTTTAACAGTAATTCAAGTCTAGACTTGCAGCCAGTGTGAGGAAGCCTCAGAGAAACACCAGGCAAGCCAGGCATCCATCCAAGATGACATTTGCTCCCTATCCCTGTATCTAACCCTATCCCACATCTATTTCTTAACTGGTTTGGAATTCTACGGGAAGACGTGTCTGCTTGGAAGTCTTGAGAGCGAAGCACAAGGGCTTGTTTTGGGAGCCCAAAGTAACATGACGGGAGGGCAGCCCTCCTGATGCAGCTGCTGCCTGGACTGCTGTGTGGTCACATGACTGTTTTAACAGGCAGATGCCATGGGCCTCTGCAGATGACTGGGGCTCTGTACCATGCTAACTGTCTTAACTACTTACCATTTTCTGGGTCATCACAGTTAAAAAGTCACCAAAGTTCATTTTTCCTGTCCCTTCCTTATCAATTTCACTTATCATTTTCTTAATTTCTTCTTTCTTGGGTTCAAAGCCCAGGGCCCTCATTGCCACCTAGAATGAAAACAGGATTGTCTCAATATACACATCTAAACTAGCAGAATCAAAAATAACAGTGTTGAGAGCATTAAGCCCGCATCTGATGTGATCATGTTCATAGGATTGGGGAAGACTATAACACTGATCTAATTGATATCTGCAATCAATTTGATAATACTCAAGGTAAGTAAGGACAGGAAAACAGAGTACAGTACAACCTCCCCTGTTACTTACTGCAGGGAGAAGAGGGCAAAAGGGGTAGAGAGGTGATAAGGAAATGACAAGGAAGAGGCAGAAGACAGGCAGGGCAAACGGCAGGAATGCACAGAGCTTGCCTTAAGTTCCTTAACATCTATGCTGCCAGTTCCATCTGCATCGAAAAGATCAAACGCTTCCCGGATCTCCTGCTTCTGCTCTTCAGTAAGCTCAGGCTTAGGACTCATTCTTTTTCGCTGGGAACTTGACGCCATGTTTGCCTTCTTAAAGTTGGAGGCCTTTATATGTTATGCAAGTACACAAGCACAATAATATATAATACAGTCCATATTTACATAACATAGTTACAGACACCCATATATATTTTAAAGTCATTTATAACCAATTCCAAAGCTTTGCTTAACAAGAAAGATGGCAGGGTTTACCGGCAAGAACAATCAGTCTTTCCATGAACTTCTATCCCTCCCTTTTCTTTACTATTGTTTCTAGGTGCGGGGAGATTATTTGTTCAGCAAGGATACCTCTTATTGAAAATCATCCCAAAAGAGACCTAGTCAAGAAACTGACTGTGAATAACTAGAGATAATCAGCTCTTCCCAAATGTGGGGATCCTGGTTCTGGAAACAGCCTTAAAATGCCCACTCCCAGTACTCCACTTCCCAGTAAGTACTCTGACTTCCCAGTTACTTCTAGATTTGGCCAAATATTAGTAAGTTGTTAAGATGTATATCGTGTCAGTATCTAATAATAAAACGCAATCCATCTGGCACCTTCGTGCCTTCTCCAAGAAGCTGAAGCATCCCCTGAATGCCCCTATATTTATATCGTAGAAAACATTTTCATAGAAAACAATACACCTTCTCCCAGTTCTGTGGCGAAACTGGCAGAATGAGGAGGCCAGGAGGCCAAGGTCTGAGAGAGTCAGGGGTCTGTGAGGGATTCGAGTCTTTTTTGCCCAGGGAGGGTCACCGAGGGGATTTAGGAAGGCCAGGGGAGCCCGAGGGGCGGGTGCGGGCCTGTTGCGGGTGAAGGGGAGGCAGCAGCAAAACGCAGGCCCAATAGGTTGGTTAGCGTCTGTACCCTCCCCTTCCGGGAAAGAGCTCAAAGGAAGGACTGATACGCCGAAGCCGAGAAAGGCGCAGGAGACGCGGCGTGGCCCAGCCGGGGCCTGGGAAGGGCTCAGCCTCTGGGCGTTGGGCGCGACGGAGCGGCCAGCACTCACCATAGCCAAAGGACTCGACCGTCGGTTGTTAGGCAACCGCCGTATACACTGACTAGGCGCCGTTCCCACCGCCCCCTGCGCGCAGCCCCGCTTCCCATTGGCTGTCCTATCGCCGTCGCCGCTCGCCATTGGTTCAGGGCCGAAGTGGGTGGAATTAACCTGGCAAAGCCCTGGACCAGCGCGGGGAGGGGCACGCTGCCGACACAGGCCAGTCATTATTGGGCAAGATCACGCCGCGAGCGCCAATTGGCTGAGCCAACGCTGAGCTGGGCCAATCCTCTTGGTGGAGGAAGCTCGGCTGATTCTCGGCTCACGCGGGAGGGTAGTAAAGGGCGGCTGTCTGGAGCTGGAGTTCGGTGGGTGCAGCCTGCTTGCGAGCTGAGGCCAGCCAGTGGGGCGCCTACGGACGGGTAAGTCGCGGCCTTGCCCTTGGAGGCCACCTTGTGTCAGCGACTGGGCAGGACGGGAGGGTGAGGAGCTGCGGGGCCGCCCGGGTCGGGTGCTTTCTGGGCTGACCTCAAGCTGAGTTAGGGACCGAGTGCATCAGAGTCCCCAGAGACTACTGACCTTGCGTGCTGGCGCAGGGGCTGTACTCACGGGTCAGCTGAGACCCGGAGAGGGGAAGGGATGTGCTGAGCGTCGTTGCAGAGGTCGGACTGCTGGGACCTAGGAACTGAATCCAGCTGAGGCTCGCTCTTTGAGGGTGGCCCTTCGAGAGCACCCCCAGACTGCCCCAGAAGTATAGGCCCCAGATCAGGTTCCAAGAGGGGATCACTTTAGGTCTCACGTGGCTAAAAGCAGCCAAGGACGGTGAACTGGGGACTTTGGGAACGGACTTTGAAAGGAGTGAGGGGGATGTGAGCGAGCATGAGGGGCCGGGAGAGGTCATCAAAATATACTCTTTTTGACACCCACTCAAGGCAGATAAGGAGGAACATTCCAGGTCGAGATGCCCTGCCCTCATAAGCAAAGTCACAGGAGTTTTGGAAGTTACAGGTATGCTTGGAGAATTAAAAGGGAGCGTGTGCAAGGGCTGTGGACTGAGACAGACCTGCAGAAGGGGAGCTGGAGGTCCAGTTTGCCCTCTTCGCTATTCCCGTGGCTTTCAGCCTTCACCTGCCTTTCCTCCAGGCATTGGGGCAGTAATCTAGGGAGGCAGAGGGCAGAGAGTAAGTTTCTCAGGCAGAGAAATGCCCGAAGCTTATTAGAACCTTTTAAATGGAGCTTCTGCCCTTTGCCCTCTTCCTTCAGCAGTGAACAGATTCATAACTTCTGGGTCCATCAGCCTCCCAAGTAGTCCGAGCCAGAGTTCTCACCATGCTCTGTACAGCCTGGCACGACATGTTCCATCCTATCACTCTTCTCTCCTCAGGCTCACTCCAGCCCCACAACACTGGCTTTGTCGTTGAGCCTCCTGTGCCAGCCACACTCCTGCCTCTCCTTTTTGTCCCAGTTGTTCCCTCTGCCTGCCTCCTCTTAAGCACCCTGTTTAAGTGCTGCAACCCCCAGTACAAACCAACCACTCACCTTGCTCTCCTTTTTTTCCAGTAATACTTACCACCTTCTGACCTACCGTATATTTTACTTATTTATTTTGTTCTTTGTTCTCCCTCCACTTGAAGGCAGGCTGTCTGAGGGCAGGCATCTTTGTGGTATTCACTACTGGTACTCCAGGACCTGGAACAGAGAGGGGAACATATTAGGTGCTCAGTAAATCTTGGTCAGATGACTGATGAGTAGTCCCCCTGTTTCCTACTTCTCACCTATCTAGTGCCCCCTGCTCTGCCAGGCTAATCTTCATAGTGAACAGCTCTGGTCAGGGCAGCTCTCAGCTCTTAAACATTCAGAGCCTGGACTGTAAAGGACTCCTTAGCCTGGCATGTGATCCCTCTGCCCAGTTTTGCCCCTGCTAACCCTCCCTCCGCACCTTGCTTCCACATCCGTCAGCCTGCAGATTGGAAGCCTGACAGAGTACAAGGGACAAACACGAATTCTGCCCAGGCTGTGTGCAGGCTGTGTGACCTTGGGCAAGTTACTTAACCTCTCTGAGTCTGCTTCTCATTAGTTGAGTGAGACCGGTACTGTCTGCCTGTTGGGATACTTTCGCATCTCAATGGGATAAGGTACTTATATGTAAAGTGGCCTGATGTTGAGCAGGTCTTCAGGCAGTATTACAGTTGACCCCTGAACAGCATGGGTTTCAACCTTGTGGGTCTGCCTACAGGCAGATTTTCTCTCATCTCTGCCACCCCTGAGCAGCAAGATCAACTCCTCCTCATCTTCCTTCTCAGCCTACTCAGCATGAAGACCGTTCACTCAATGAATAGTAAATATATTTCATCTTCCTTATGATTTCATAGTAACATTTTCTCTAGCTTAATTGATTGCTGGAACACAGTATGTACTGCATATAACACACGAAATATTGTTGATCAACTGTTTACATTATTGGTAAGGCTTGCAGCCAACAGTAAGCTCTCTTAGTAAAGTTTTAAGTGAGTTAAAAGTTCTATGTGGATTTTTGACTGCGGGGCTCAGTGCTCCTGACCCCTGTATTGTTCAAGGGTCAAATGTAGTTCTTGTCTCTTTGCTCTTGTCATTCCCCCTACCCGACATGCCTGGAGCCTTAGACTTGTCCAAAATCTCTTCCCCACACTGCTGCCAGGGTGAGCTTTCCAACCACAGCACTTACTCCTGCTTCCAACTTCCAGGAGCCCCAGCATCTTTCACCCCGGGGAACTCCTTAGCTTGGCACACAGCCCCCGTAGGTTCTCAGCTTTGCTCCTGATCATGCTTCTCACTTGCTGTGACACAGCTTGTCACATTTATCACAACATGCTGTCTCTGTGCCATCACTTTGTCCTGGCCATGGAATGTCTTTCAGGATGCCATGTCCTCTCTTTGACTCATTCTTCTGGGGCCTTTTGAAGTCAGCTTAGAGTCGCCTAGTTGGGGCAGGCTCCCCTGAGCCAGCAGCCGGCGTTGGTGCTCTGGGCTCACCCTCACAGAGTGGAGACACACTCCCTCAACTCTTTGTTTGCTCCTGTCTTCCACCCTAGATACGGGGCTCCTTGAAAGTTGAGGCTGTGTCTTTGTCAGCTTCTGCCTGATAGTGGCTGGCATTTAGTGACTTGTGAATGAGGGAATGAATGAGGTGACACCTAGGGGTCCTTTTACAAGTTGCAGCTCCCATTTTAACCCTGGGGGTTTGTTTGAGCCTCACAGCAGCTCTGAGGTAGGCGAGAAGGTTGCTGTTTTACAGATAAGGCCTCATGACCAGTGGAACACGGTAGTTCACTCAAACCAATCTTCCATTCCAGGCTGTCTGCTGGGCCTCCAGGGGCTCCTAGTGTCCTACAGGGTGCTAAGTGTTAGGACGAGAGCAGAAACACGTGCTGTGGAAGTGACTTGCCTTTCCTGGGGAAAGGGAGGAAGTTTCACAGAGGGGACAGTTGAGCTAGGCCTTGGAAGAGGAGACACTCGTGGTGAAGAGGAGAGGGGAGGTATTCCATGCAGAGAAACAGCATAAGCTAAGCTCACAGGCATACCGATGGGTTTCTGACTCATCTCTCTCTCGGGTTTGAAACAGACTGTTCTTTCCTTTGGCCTCCAGGAATCAGTGGCCGGAACGTTCCCTAGCAGGAAGGATGAGGTTGAGCTAACTCGCTTCTCTCTTCTCGCTTCACCTGAGGCGGCACACGCCTTCATTATGCATGTATTTCTTAGATAAAATGCAGCAAAGCGGGAGGCTTGTAAGAGCAAAAGTAACGCCTGCCTTTCAGAATTCAAAGATGTGACACAGGAAAGAAAATACCCAGATTAGGATTAGGGAGGCCAGTGGCTAGGAGGTCACATCTCTTTAGAGGGGTCAGTTTAGCCTTTACTTCGCTGGAGCGAGTCAGCTCAACTTTGTGCTTCCATGTCCATGCGCTGTGGGCAAGGTGCTGGGATTTTACCAGTACGAGATGGCTCTGTTTTCCTAGATTATTTTTACCATAAGATTTTTGTCCCAGTGTACATAGTGGGTGCACATACTGGTTTTTAATGGATTAAATACCTAACATTTTAAAGGAAAAGACTTGAGGCTTCTGATGTGTGAACCATAACAATCCACCAGCCCCTAGAACATTGCTCTTTGGAGTCTTGTTTTCAAGAGTTCAGAGCTATTCTTCTGTGTGCATGTGTGGTAAAGTAGGCATAACAGAAAATGTACCATTTTCACTGTTTTTAGGTGTACAGGGCTTTTTTTTTTAGGTGGAGTTTTGCTCTTGTTGCCCAAGCTGGAGTACAATGGCGTGACCTTGGGTCACTGCAATCTCCGCCTCCCAGGTTCAAGCGATTCTCCTGCCTCTGCCTCCTGAGTAGCTAGAATTACAGGCATGCGCCACCACGCCCAGCTAATTTTTGTATTTTTAGTAGAGACAGGGTTTCACGATGTTGGCCAGGCTGGTCTTGAACTCCTGACCACAAGTGATCCACCAGCCTTGGCCTCCCAAAGTGCTGGGATTTCAAGTGTGAGCCACCATGCCCAGCCTGTTGAACATCTTTTTATGTGCATTTTGGCCATCTTTAAAATAGATCTTCTTTGGAGAAATGTCTATTCGATCAGAGCCATTCTCAATGTACATTTTAACCTGAGCATATATAACATGGTGAATTTAGGTGAGTAGGCAGGGGATGGGGGTTGCCCGTGGGATCTGACTCATTTGCTAGGCTACCTCTGGGCACTCCAACCCATAGAGACAGCTAAGCTGTCACCAAAATTCTTATCTGACTCATAGTATTTACAAACTTTAAAATAATTGGTATATAATTTGAGACAAAAGAGCTTTTGTTTTGACAAGAGGCTGGTTTGCAAGGAATCGTGTGATTATTGTTTCAGCAGTACAGCTCTGTTGGGGCGAGACATGTTTCTTCTTTCACCTCCTACACTCTCCTCTAGCAAACGAGGAGAGGAGTAGGCTCTCAGGCTTCTTGCTTTTGCTAGTTGTGCAGGAGGATATGTGGAATTGGCAGCTCTGCTATTTGGGTTTCGGGACTGCAGAGGATACTTGTATAGTTTGCTGCGTCTGCTGTAACAGATGATCACAAACTGGGTGACTTAGAACAACAGAAACGTGCTTCTCACAGTTCTGGAGGCCAGAAGTCTCAAATCAAGGTGCTGACAAGGCTGTGCTCCCTCTGAAGGCTCCAGGGGAGACTCCTTCATTTGTCCCAGCTTCTGGTGGCTCCAGGTGTTCCTTGACTTGTAGCCACATCACTCTAACCTCTACCTCCATCTTCACATGGCCTCCTCTTCCGCCTGCCTTTCCCCTCTGTATGTCTCTCATAAGAACCTTTGTCATTGGATTTTGGGCCCACCAGGCCCCCAAGGGCTTCTATTGGCCCATTCTTTTTCCTACTTTTCATGCAAAACTTAAGGCTGCAGGAACAGTGAAACATTCTTTGGTTCTAATTTTTGTTAAGAAGAACTGAATGAAGGGTCCGGTGTTAGTCGTTATGCTGTTCTTTGAATGAGGCCAAAGAGGAAATAATCTTTCCATCCAAGTTTGCTTGCAAGTCCCAATCTTCTTTACACCCCTGCCCATGTTACTGCTGTATACATACTTTACAAAACAAGTCCTTGGCTGTTTATTTGTTAGCCAGCATCTGGTTGTTGTGACAACCCCAGGAGTTAGCCTTTAAAGCAGGACCTGGGAGTCATTTCCAGGGCAGATAGAATAGCCCCTGCCTGCTCAAGCTGACACCACATGGCAGCAGGTTAGACAGGGGAGGACTGAAATGGTGGAGAGACTCCAAAGAAGGCCCAAGAGGAGGCATGGCCAGGGAGACTCCTGCACAGGAAGCTATGTTGCAATGATAATAAAGTGAGCTGCCTTGATGGCGTATTGACAGGTATTTGACACAATCCTCATAAAGACCTTATGAATCCATTTACTTTACAGATGAGGAAAGGCAGGCTCAGTTCTTTTAAATAACTCCCCCTCTGAGGGCTGCCTGCTGGTAAAGAATAGTAGCTGGGATTTAAACACAGGCAACAGACTGTTGTTTCATTCATTTACTGCCAGCTATACTGAGGAGTGGCACGATTTGTGATTTTCTCAGGCACAGAGGGTGAGCAGAGGCTTACAGGAGCAGAACTCTGCAGGAGTGGGCTTGCTTAGCCCAACTGGCCTAGTTGGCCCATCATGTGATCCTGTCATTGCCCCAGGCACACACCCCTCAGATCCCCTGCCAGCAGAGGTGAATAAGGCCTTGGTGGGGTCAGAGGCCAGATGTAGGCGATCTCCTTGCCCCTGTGGATGCCATCTGCCTTTTTATTGACTCATGTTTCCCTGAGTGTCTGGGGAAACTGGATGAGAAGCCAGCAGTGGGCGTTCGTGATTGTATCATCGTGAAATAGCAGTAAATTGCCACACTGAAGCCCCTGCCCCTTAGCTGGGATATGCATGTGCATGATGGAGAGCTGCATGGGGGCTCTAGTGGGTGTGTCCACACGGCAGTCTCATGATCCCAGGGCGACATGGGAGTGCCCACTTCATGCTGGGCACTATGCTTCATGCCCAGGTTGCAGCAGTGGGCAAGACTTTGGTTCAAGGTGCCAAAATCCTTTTTCTCTACCTGCTTTGGTCCAGATACACATAGAGTCTCAATGAGTTCAACATCAGCCATGTGTCTTTCGAATGAACAGATGACAGGGCCCCTGCCAATGTGAAGGGGCTTATGGGATAAAGGGAGGGACAGGGCAGGCGCAGAGTCACAGATTGACTTTAGTGCATTCTAAAAATGGCCATGACAAGTCAAGTTTTGAAATACAGTTTCTTGATAATTTTCATTATGAGTTCAGAAAAATGCTCCCCCCAAATGGCCCCTCCAGACATTGAGGGTCCTACATCCATTTCAAAGACATTTTGGCCTTCTACATGCTCATAAAATCAGTCCCCACTGGGACACATGATTGTGCCCATTCATTAAAAGTGGCGAGGAGTGTAAAATTTGAGGTATCGGGTTGGATTGGAGCAATCACAGCAGGTGGAACCCCAGTGCCGCCTGCCTGCCACCTCCTCACTGAAGCATTCTGTGAATCTAGCCTTCCATGAGCAAAGTTAGACTCTTTTCTTGTGGGTTTTGCCATCTCCAGATGTGAGGGGATCCATGACTAAGTAAATTGTCAACTACAGTTGTCAACTAAGAAAACATAGATGCAAGACCAATTACATCATAGTCAAGTGGTTTCTTTGTGTTTGCGGTTCAGTATTTTGGGTGACTAAGGAGAGGAGCACCCTAAGGGTAATATTTTTGGACTTCATTGCTACCATCTCCCTGCTGTGAAGTGCTGGGTCCCCACCGTACTCTGACCATTTCCCAAGGGTTTCTGATGGCCCTGGATACTCTTGAGTTCCTCCACCCATCATCAGGGTGGCTTTAACTTGGCCAAGCAGAAGAGCTCCGTCTCCCATTGCACTCTACTCATCCCCTGTCCCAGCATCCCATGTCCTGAGCTCCTAGACATGAGCCCTTGAGTCCATTTCATTGATCGGAAAACTGAGCTGCAGCAAAGGGAAGTGACTGGAGCAGATCCCTGCAGTTCATGGCAGGACCAGACCAGGACACCCTAGGCGTGGGCACTGCCATACCCTAACGAGCACCACAGGGGAAATCGAAGCTGACTGAAGAATGGGAGAACCATGGAAAAAGCTACAGTGCCAAAAGCTGTTTTTATGTTGTAACTGATGAGTGAGCTGATTTAACTGGCCTCCCGTGCTGCCTCTAATCCAACTGTATGGCAGGTCGTGGGTCCAGTCATGCCTGCGTTACAGAAACATTAGCGCAGTGTCTCCTCGAATGGCTGTAGCTATGGTTCACCTACTTGTAAAAACTAACAGGGGGATGGCATCTGCACAAAACACTAACAGCTAAAGGTGTTTTGACTTAGGCAACATTAATATCTACCTCTATGTCTTTAAGAAAAGAAAAGTTGATTGCAAACGGGACCATATTTTGCTTTGAAATGGAACCAACAGTTAGTGAGCCAGTGAGAGACCAAGTTGCATGGACGCATTTGACAGAGGATATTCCCAGAGTGAGTACTGACATAGAAAAGGTTAACCAGAATCAGGTAAGGAGAAAGTTGATACGTACATACCAACAAGCTGTTACTATTTACTTGTGGGTTAAAAGTTGTGTATTTGTACATGGATTAATCAATGTTGGGTATTGTTATTTTGTTTTTGTTTTTGAGATGAAGTCTTGCCCTGTCGCCCAGGCTGGAGTGCAATGGCACAATCTTGGCTCGCTGCAACCTCCTCCTCCCTGGTTCAAACCATTCTCCTGCCTCAGTCTCCCAAGTAACTGCAATTACAGGCGCGTGCCACCGCACCCAGCTAATTTCTTTTTTTGGAGGCAGAGCTTTGCTCTTGTTGCCCAGGTTGGAGCACAATGGTACGATCTCTGCTCACTGCAGCCTTTGCCTTCCAGGTTCAAGCGATTCTCCTGCCTCAGCCTCCTGAGCAGCTGGGATTACAGGCATGTACCACCATGCCCAGCTAATTTTGTATTTTTAGTAGAGACAGGGTTTCTCCATGTTGGCCAGGCTGGTCTCGAACTGCTGACCTCAGGTGATCCACCTGCCTCGGCCTCCCAAAGTGCTGGGATTACAGTCGTGAGCCGCCTCACCTGGCCTAATTTTTGTATTTTTAGTAGAAACAGGGTTTCACCATGTTGGCCAGGCTGGTCTCGAACACCTGACCTCGTGATCCATACGCCTTGGCCTCCCAAAATGTTGGGATTACAGGCGTGAGCCACCATGCCTGGCCAGGTATTTTTTATTTTTTATAAAAGATGTATAGCTTTATTTAAGATGTATCAGTTACTTATTGCTGTGTAACAGTATGAGAGCACAGTGGTTTAAAAGAACAACCATTTCCGTGCTTATGACTGTGTGCTTTGGGCTAAGCCCAGCTTGGGGGGATCCTTGGCTGGTCTCCCCTATGTTCATACATGTAGTCACAGTCACATGGGGACCCTTTGAGGCATATGTTCCCAGGCAGCCTTGCTCACACCTCTGGTAGTAACTGGCGGCTGTCAGCTGGGCACCATGGTTTGCCTCCATGTGGCCTCCAGTAGACCAGGCTGGGCTTCCTGGTGGAATGGCAGCAGCTCTCCTGGGGGACGGCAGCAGTAGTTATTAGGCCTAAGATTTAGTGTCACAGGTCTCAGAGAAGACTTCAAGGAATTGTTGAGCCCAGTCATTGTCAGGCTTCTTGGAGATTCTTCACGTAAGTCTGCAAAGGTTTGCTTTGAGTGATTCTTAATGAATGTTGCACTTCAAAAATGTGACTGGGCGCAGTGGCTCACGCCTGTAATCCGAGCCCTTTGGGAGGCCAAGGCAGGTGGATCACCTGAGGTGAGGAGTTCGAGACCAGCCTGGCCAACATGGTGAAACCCTGTCTCTGCTAAAAACACAAAAATTAGCTGGGCGTGGTGGCAGATATCTGTAATCCCAGCTACTTGGGAGGCTGAGGCAGGAGAATCGCTTGATCCCAGGAGGTGGAGGTTGCAGTGAGCCGAGATTGTGCCACTGCACTCCAGCCTAGACGACAGAGCCAGACTCCATCTCAAAAATAAAAAAACAAAAAGCAAAAACTGTAATAACACCAAGGCAAAATGTGTTTATATCAAATGTTAATAGGTTCAAGATCACTAAGAGGTTACCGTGGGGCATCAAATCACTGTTTTTGGTGTAGAACTCAGAGTAGAACCTCCTCTGGGCCTCTGTGGTTGAAGCCACTTGCCATCTGCAGGTCCTTATTTATGTTCCTTTGGGTGTTATTGCTACTTGGCAGCCAGCAAGCAAATCTAGATTCCAATGGTTATAGCAAACTGCCATTTTCAGCTAGTTTCAAATGTATGTGTCCTTCAAAATAACGTTTTTTTTCTCTCATTGGTGGACTGATTTTATAAGAAGTAAAAGTTCTAAATTTAAACTACTAAAATAAAAAGAACACATTTGTTCTTACATATACATTCTGCATAAGCCCTCTCTGAGGAAAGGGTCCCACTGCAGACAAGAAGGACAAGAAAAACCACAATGACCTAGACTATTCTGTTATCTCAAGATTCTATTGCAATTAGATTAGTTTGCCTAAATGATTTTGTTTCCT
The DNA here is from genome assembly GCA_004027715.1 of Plecturocebus donacophilus. Taxonomy (NCBI): domain Eukaryota; kingdom Metazoa; phylum Chordata; class Mammalia; order Primates; family Pitheciidae; genus Plecturocebus; species Plecturocebus donacophilus. The sequence goes on along the minus strand of PVKP010033513.1, from coordinate 11,900 downwards.
ACTTTTCTTTTTTTTTTTTTTGTGAGATGGAGTCTCATTCTGTTGCCTAGGCTGGAGTACAGTGGCACGATCTCAGCTCACTGCAGCCTCTGTTTCCTGGGTTCAAGCGATTCTCCTGCCTCAGCATACCGAGCATCTGGGACTACAGGTGCCTGCCACCACATCTGGCCAATTTTTTTTTTTTTTAATAGAGATGGGGTTTCACCATGTTGGCAGGCTGGTCTCGAACTCCTGACCTCAGGTGATCCACCCACCTCAGTCTCCCAAAGTGCTGGCATTACAGGCGTGAGCCACCGCGCCCAGTCCCTATTCTTAACACTGTCTCCAAGACATTGATCTTATAACTCACCTCAGTAACCCCTTATTGAGTCTTACTGTTTCCAGTCTGGAGTCTTATACTTAATTGTTAGTACATGTTCATTCTTACCCAGTATGGCCATGAAAAGTAAAAAGTGGTCATGAAAAGTTTCACATGATCCCTAATCACATGGAGTTATAGGTATGATTAAAGATGTCAGCCCATCACACATTTGACTTCCCTGGGGTAAAGGCCAGTTTGATTCCCATCACTAGAAGGGTCTCCATGGAAGAACCCTTGGTCCAGTCATGCCATATATTTGATAGAACATTTCAGCAACATAAAATAATCCACATCACTTTGTCCAAGAGTAGCATACTCCTGCCTCAGTCTCCCAAGTAGCTGCAATTACAAGCGCATGCCACCACACCCAGCTAATTTCTTTTTTTTGAGACAGAGCTTTGCTCTTGTTGCCCAGGTTGGAGCGCAATGGCGTGATCTTGGCTCACTGCAACCTCTGTCTTTAATTGTGATTAGTCACAATTAAAATTGTGAAATGAAGTCGCACTAGACATAACAGCAAGGTTATTTGTTTTTTGAAAAGATTAGCATCCTTTGAAACACCTGTAACTAGAGATACCAAATGATATAACCAAGGCAGTCTGAAATCCCTCATGATGCTCTCAAAACATACGTAGTTCTAACTGTCTTTGGGTTCAGACTTTTAGTAAAAACTGCAGAAACCCAGGTTGGGAAACAGGCAGCTCAGAGTTCTTCTAAATAGCTACACTTTGCCTGTACATCTGACTTGGGAGGAGGGGAGAAGAAAAGGATTGCCAGAAAAGGGATTGATGGGAGTTTTGTATTTAATTTGGCCATGGCCTGAGGAAATACATCTCAGTCGTGGTACAAATCATGTAACCTGGTATGACTGCATGTGTATGGGAATATTCAGAATAAAGCCTAGAAAAGAACAGGTTGGGAAGTTAGTTTTGGGTGGCAGAAGAATGGTGAGGGTGATTTTGTTAGTAGATTGCACATGGACAAATGAGACTGAAGTACAGTGCCAGCTCCAGGCGGGCCTGCTGGAATCCAGTATAAGTGCCATTTCAGATGGGACACCCCAACTGGGAGGGAGGCGGATGTGTAGAGGCTGTCTGGCCCTGGCATTCCTTCAGTCTCTTGCGTAGTTCAATTGTGTTGATGTTTAGGGAATAAGTAGGGAGATTTGTTTGTTTTTCTAATCAAGAACATAATTTATTTAAGATCTTTCATTTCCACACACTCAACTTGGATTTACTGTATATGAGCTAAGGAAAGTGGAGGTTGTCATCTTAAGGAGGGCCAGATACAGTTTTAGAAATACCCTAGAGCAGAAGGCTATCACAGGTCCTCCTTACAGACACCCGTAGCCAGCTTGTCTGGTGTACAGCAGCCGCAGTTTGGCATTGACATCCTGGAGGGAGGATATTGAAGGGCCTGCATGTGCTCCTCTGTCCTTGCATTATGCCCAGTCACCAGAGCTGCAATTACCCAAGGAATCATGCATGTTGTGGAGGCTGAGACATAAACGCCATGGCTTTCCACATTTCTTCAACTTCCTTGCAGTTTGGAGGAGGCAAAGCAGAGCCCTGGGCTCACCCATCCTCACTGCAGCCCCACTAGGAGAGCCCATCAAGGTAGTCTTAGATTTCTAGGCTGAGGCAAGAAGGGGTCAGGTGACGAGCCCAAAGCAATACAGCCCAGCCCTGCTGTGGTCAGCGAGGAAAAGGGACTGACTTTGTCCATCAAGTATGGAGATTGCTTTCTTCTTTCTGATGTTTTCAATGCAAGCTATCAACTACCAAATGGCTGCCCTTTTTTTTTTTGTCCTTAGAGGAGCACCCAGGGATCAGGAACAAGAAGGTATCACAGGTTTGTTTTTTAAGATTGTCCAGTTTTGGTCACAGGTGGTTTGATTTCCTTTCACTAAATACAAAGCATGGATCTTGTCATCAAATCCAGCCAAAGTCAATCTGTGTCATTTGCTATCTCTCTTCCCTCCTTACTGATCCCAGGAGAGAAGGTTACACTAGTGATGGAACACCAGAATGATATAAACCTTCCAGCCTGACTCAGGAAGAGCTACAGACAAACAAGTATATCTGCCATTGCAGTGACTCATGATACAGAGGTCTGGACTCTACAGCTTCCAGTTCTCACTACACTGGTCTTCCCTACCGTTCCTCTCTTTCCACAGGCTAAGAAATGCACGGTGATCGGGGGCTCTGGATTCCTGGGGCAGCACATGGTAGAGCAGTTGCTGGCAAGAGGATATGCTGTCAATGTCTTTGATATCCGGCAAGGGTTTGATAATCCCCAGGTGCAGTTCTTTCTGGGTGACCTCTGCAGCCGACAGGTAATGGACTGTGCAGCCTTGCTGATTTCCTACAAACCCATGAAGGGAACCATGATACTTCCCTTGCTCAGAGGCCAGCCAAATTGTTTGAAAAAAAATTGTTTCATTGTGAACATTTTCAAAGTTATAGGAAAGAACACCACATTCTTACTACTTAGAATGAATAGCCATCATCTCTGTCACAGCCAGTCAGCTCTGTCCTGATAGTACAAAAGCAGCCATGATCAGCACTTAAATGAACAAATGGATGTGGCTGCGTGCATTTTTAACATATGCAATTCAATGGTTTTCCGTATATCCACAAAGCTGTGCAACCATCTCCCATGATCTAACTCCAGAATATTTGTATTCCCCCAAAATGAAATCTCATAGCCATCCCCTCTCCTCCCCTCCCAGCCCCTGGCAGCCACTCGTCTGCTTCCCATTTCTATGGATTGGCCTCTTCTGTACATTTCATATAAACAGAATTATGTCATCTTCATACTTCTGCGTCATATTTATATTTTTTTCACTTAGCATGATGTTTTCAGCTTCCTCCATGTTGTTCAGGTATGAATAGCTTGAATTTTATTAGATGTTGCCAGATGGCTCGACAAAGCTGCTATGTCAATTTCACCTCACACCACAGTGTGGCAGAAGCCTCATTGCTCCACATCCTTGCCACCGTGGGGCATAACTAGACTTCGGTGTTGCCATTCTGAGGACTATTAAATGGTGCCTCGCTGATGTTCAGAGTCACATGTCCTCCCTGATCAAGTAACCAACCACTCTGTCATTGGGTGATCGGCTTTCAGGCTTCCTTCTGTATGAAATGTTTGTGTCCTTTGCCCCTTTGTCTTTGGGGTTGCCTTTTCTTCCTCGTTGCTCTAGTTGGAATGCTGATCCTGTGGCTGTGTCCTTGTTGTGGATGGCTTCCCTCAGCCTGTCACTGGGCTCTTATTCTTGGCTTTGGTGTCATTTGCCATATGGTTTTTGTTTATGAAATATTAAGACCATTGCTTCCGCTGCAAAGTTATGGCTGTGTTCTCTCCCACGCTACTCACACCTCCGGGCCTGGAGATGGGGTAGACATCTTCCATACTCATCATGGCTGCCTCCGAACCATTCTCTCTCATGCTGCTTTAAGCCCCTCCAGTTTTGAAGAGGATACCCTCAGACTGTACAAACCCCAACACCCTTCCTTCCTTGTGACGGCCACCCACAGCCATCTGCTCCCCTTCCCAGGTGACTCCACTTCATTCCTTAGGATTTCAGCTCCTTTCTGGCACTATGATTTGTGAATTCAGTGTTCACGTAGATAACCCTACCAGCGCCCTCACCTCTCTCAGCCTTGCCTCCTCTCACCCAGTGATGCTGCCCTCCTGTCATCACCAGTAAGCACATCCTCTCCTTCATCCCAGTTGCAGGCATTCTACTCTGAATACCAGCTCCTCTCTGTCCCGCTCATGCCCTCTAGTGCCTCAGCTGTCCCGATTCCTTGACCCCACCCAGACATCCAGCCATACCCGCTATGGCTCACCCCATTCGTGCCTCACTGCCTTTAGTTCCATGGTCCACTCATTCACTTGCATAGTCTTCACCCCCTTCCCTTTTCTCTTTTGGTTGTATGTATCCATAAAGTTTCTCCACAGAAACACCCAGCAGGGGGCAGGGAGAGAGATGGGATGGGTGAGAGGGAGAAAGAGATTGAGATGGTTTTTTTTTTTTTGAGATGGAGTCTTGCTCTTATCGCCCAGGCTGGAATGCAGTGGAGCGATCTCAGCTCCCCGCAGCCCCTTTCTCCCGGGTTCCAGAGATTCCCCTGCCTCAGCCTCCTGGGTAGCTGGGATTACAGGCACACGCTACCACGCTCGACTAATTTTTGTATTTTCAGTAGAGACAGAGTTTCACCATGTTGGCCAAGCTGGTCTGGAACTCCTGACCTCAGGTGATCCGCCTGCCTCAGCCTCCCAAAGGGCTCGGATTACAGGCGTCAGCCACCGCACCTGGCTGAGAGATTGATATTTAACTCAGAATTGGTTTACATGATTGTGAGGGCTGGCTAGGTAAGTCTGAAATTTGTAGGGCAGACCAGAAACTCAGGCAGGAATTGATGCTGTGGTCCCACGTTAGAATTTCTTCTTACAGAAACCTGAGTTTCTCTTTTAAGGTCTTTGAACTGATTATATACTGCCTGTCCAGAGTATCAAGGGTAATCTCCTTACTTAAAGTCAGCTGATTGTAGATGTCAACCACAGCTACAAAATACCTCTACAGCAACACCTACAATAGTGTTTAATGGAGTTACCGGGGACTAGAGCCTGGCCCAGGTGGCGAATAAATGCCACCACAGTGTACTTCACATTGTAACCCCCACCCTGGTTAAATCTTGCCTCCCTGGTTAAATCTTGCCTTGTGCATGGCCATGGCCCTCAAGCAGACCCTTGGTACCACTGAGCACCATCTCCACAAATGTGCCCACGTCCACGTCTCCACTCGGCTTCCCCTGCTGTTCCCGAGGGTGCCTCATCCCCACCCATCCTGGTGCCAGCTGGAAGCCACCTCCTCTTCCCTACCCAGTGATTCAGATAGGCCCTCTCTCCCTGGCTGCCTCTGGTTCCTTCCTTCTGTTATCTTGTGGAACCACTCCAGTTAGGTCTTCCGCAAACAGCGCCTGTCACTGCCACCAGGGACCTTGAGGCAACCGTATCCGGTGGTTGAATCTCCGTCCTCCTCTGCCTTGACCCTCTAGCAGCATCTGATGCTTTCTTTGCTTGCCTTCTAAGATGCCACGCTCGCTCCTTTCTCCTCCTGCCTCGGTGATTGTCCCCTGGTCACTATCGTTTCTAAACTTTGCAGGCTCCAGGACTCTTCTTCTCCAGGTTTAGACAGTGTCCCCGTGACTCCATCCCATCTCATGTATTCATTACTATCTAGAAGCTAGTGGGCTCCCTGCTTGATGTCTCCACCCCCAGCTCTCTCAGCCGTGAGTGTGTGTGTCTCAAAATGCCTGCTGGGCATCCCTGTTTGGATACCTCATGGTCACTTCAAGCTTGCTACATCCAAAATTAAGCTCCTGGTTCCCTGATGCAAGCCCCTCCCCCACCACAGCAAACCTGCTTCTGCTAAGTCTTCTCCAACTCCATAAATGGCCCACTCTGCTTTTCCAGTTGCATTAACCAAAAACCTTTGATTTATCCCTGCCAGATTCCTTTCTCTCTCATGCCCGTCATCCCATCCATCAGGAAACTTTGTTGACTCCACTCAAAACAGATCCCCAACCCAGCAACTTCTCACCCTGTCCATGGCTGCCCCCTGGTCCAAGCCACCATCACTCTCACCTAGATGTTAGAGGGACTCTTAATGGATAAATCAGATCACACCACCCTCTGTACAGAAGCCTCCAGTGGCGTCCTGTCCCATGTAGAGCAAACAGAAGCCTGTGTAATCACCTGTGAGGCCCTGCACAGCACGTCCCCATTACCTGTGCGGCCCTCTTCCTCCCACACCTGCCTCATGGCTCTGCCCCAGGCACACTGGCCACAAACCAAGTTTCTGCCGCAGAACCTTTGCACTTGGGGTTCTTCCTGAACCACAGAGCTTGCTCCCTAACTTCTGTAAGTCTCCAACCACCCTGTGCTAAGGAACCAGCCCCTGCCCGTCTCCCTTACTCTTCTCCAGTTTCTGCATAACACCTGCCAGCCAGTATGGACGTCCTCTAGATTTACTTGTTTCTTTGCTTATTTGTCCTGAAATATGATTGATCATGAGCGGATACAGAGCAAAGGAAATCTCCTATGAAATTTGTCCTGTCTACTTAAGCTCCACAAAAGCAGGGATTTTGTCTTTCGATCACTGCTTTGTTCCCTCCAAGGAGATGAGAATCCTTAGCAGGCTTTAACTTCTCTCCAAAAGGCTCCCCAGCTGCCATGCTATTGTTGCTAATATATTATTTCCAGCTTTCCTGGAGTACAGATTTAAAGGGGGACCCTCAAGCATGGCATGTTGCTCTCCAGCTACACTCAGCTACTCAGTTGCAGGCATGGAGAAGAGACGAGTTGCATTTAACCAGGGTTGGAGTTCGCTGGACAAATTTCATAAAGGGAGAAGGGGACAAGGCATAGGTAGTGCTGATGGATCATGAAATCTAAGCTAAGTCCAAGGTGGATGTGATGTGGGTGAAAGACATGGCAGGAAAGGACTTTTATTTTTATGTATTTTTTATTTTTTGAGACGGAGTCTTGCTCTGTTGCCCAGGCTGTGGTACAATCTCAGCTCACTGCAACCTCTGCCTTCCAGGTTTAAGTGATTCTCCTGCCTCAGCCTCCCTAATCAGGTGCCCACCACCACACCCGGCTAATTTTTGTGTTTTTAGTAGAGACAGGATTTTGCCATGATAGCCAGGCTGGTCTTGAACTCCTGACCTCTGGTGATCTGCCTGCCTCGGCCTCCCAAATTGCTGGGATTACAGGCATGAAGCACTGCACCCAGCCAGGAAGGACTTTTAAAATGTGCTTTCAGCTGGGTGTGGTGGTGTGCACTTGCAGTTCCCCAGCTATTTGGAATGCCAAGGTGGGAGGATCACTTGAGGCCAGGAGTTCAAGACTAGCCTGAACAACATAATGAGACCTCCATTTCTTTTTTTAAAAATGTGTTTTTATAGTCAGTAGAGAGAGAGGGGAGAGAGACAGAAACACATACATACATATGGATACAGTTTATATATATATATATATAGCTATATAGTTTTATATACACAATATATATTACATAACACTTTGTTTGTTTGTTTTTGGGACACAGAGTTTTGCTCTGTCGCCCAGGCTGGAGTGCAATGGCACGATCTCAGCTTACTGCAACCTCTGCCTCCCAGGTTCAAGCGATTCTCCTGCCTCAGCCTCCCAAGTTGCTGGGATGACAGGCATGTGCCACCATGCCTGGATAATTTTTATATTTTTAGAGACAGGGGTTCACCACATTGGCCAGGCTGGTCTCGAACTCCTGACCTCAAGTCATCTGCCCTCCTTTGCCTCCCAAAGTGCTAGGATTCCGGGTGTGAGCCACCATTGCCACCATGCCCAGCCCATAACACTTTTAAAAATCACCCCGGTCTTGTGGCATCTTTTGCTGCTGACAAGAAGTCTACTCCCAAGCTGGTTGCTGTTTCTTTGTAGGTTGTCTGGCTTTTCTCTCACAGCTTTTAGGATTTTATTTTTTATCATTTATAGTCTCTAGAGAATATATCTGAACCTGAGTTCTAGTTTCGATTTTAAATCTTAACAACTGCTAGGCCTTTGCAGTCTGAAGATGAATGTCTTTCCTTATTTCTGGAAAATTCTTTAAAGACTCTACCCTTCTTCTCTCTTTTCTCTCTTTCTGGAAGCCTTGCTGGACGGATGGTGGTCTTTCATTGTGTTATCTGTCTGTTACCCTCTCTTTCTTGCATTCCTTCTCTTTCTCTTGTTCTGTTTCATAGGAGATTTCCTCTTCCCTGCATCTGCCCATGGCCAATCATGTTTCACCTATATTCCCCTCAGATTATGTTGAAGCCATTCCTAGACATCATATTATTTTATCTGTAAATATTTCAGTATTGGTTTCTAAAAGATAAGGATTCTTTTTAAAAACATTGACAGTAGTTCTTTAGTATCCAGCCAATGTTCAGATATCCCTGAATGTCTTATAAATGTTTTTGTATTATTGTTTTTCCACATAAGGAACCAAGCAAGGTCAAGACTATGCATTTGGTTGAAATATTTAGGTCTCTTAATTTACAGTTCCCTTCATCTTTTGAAACTTCAGTCTGTCTATTGAATAACTGATGTTTAATAGAAGCCATGTTTGTGGTGCTGTAGTATTTCCCACAGTCTGAGTTTTGCTGATTACATTCCCATGATGTCTAACATGCCCTTCTTGTCCTCCAGTATTTTCTGTATACTGGTAGATCTGGGATGGTATTGTTCATTAAGGCAGCCATTAACCACATGTAGCTATTAGGCACTTAAAATGTGGCAAGTCAGAATTGAGAGGCACTGTACGTGTAAAGTCCACACCAAGTTTCAAAACTAAGTACAGAGAAAAGGAATGTAACTGTCTCATTCAAGTTAATTTCATCTTTCTCTTTTTACTTTTTAATGTCATTACTACAAACTTTAAAGTCACTGTGGCTTGTATTATGTTTCTACTGGACTACACATTTGATCAGACCCTTGTTCAGGTTTTTCCTCTGGGGTATTATTACTTTTGATACTCCAATAGTAATAAGCATGCCTAATGCTCATATTTGGGTTTCTATATACCATTTCCCACAAAAGGAACGAGGCTTCTTGGGAAAATTGCTCATTCTAGGACCCTAGGGCAGGAGCAATACAAAATTAGTCTGAAACATTTTCTTAGCACAAAATGAATGAGGACATGTTAAGAAGACACAAGAGTCAAATTGAAGGGCCTCCGCTGGCCAAATTTGGGACATTTTGAGCCTTGAAAAACATAATAGTAGTGGATTATAATGCATTGATTTAAAAAAGAATCCATGGGTCTGTAGAAATACTGAAAATCGGCTGGGCGTGGTGGCTCATGCCTGTAATCCCAGCACTTTGGGAGGCTGAGGCAGGTGGATCACCTGAGGTCAGGAGTTTAAGACCAGCCTGGCCAATATGGTGAAACCCCGTCTCTACTAAAAATGCAAAAATTAGCTGGGCATGGTAGCTGGCGCCTGTAATCCCAGCTACTTGGGAGGCAGAGGCAGAAGAATCACTTAAACACAGGAGGCAGAGGTTGCAGTGAGCTGAGATTGTGCCACTGTACTCCAGCCTGGGCAACAAGAGCAAAACTCCGTCTCAAAAAAAAAAAAAATACTGAAAAGAACAATTGCGATCAGGGAGAAGGGGAAGCTCTACGGAGGAATTCCAACTAATAAATGTAAAGAGCATGAATTAAAAGGCTAGACTTAGAATGTCACCATTTTATACCCAGTACATTGATTACTGTTCCAGGCAAGGACTATCAATAAATGCTGAGGTCAATTGGTGGAATTAACATGCTGCAGATTACTTATCAATTGCAAGGGAAAAGGTACCTTTTTGATGGCCAGAATCTGGCAGCCATCACCATCACCACGTGCTCCAGCTTAATATCACCAGCAGTGGGACAAAGTTGCACCTCCTGAAGTAATTCCCTGAGAAGGACACACTACCACTGATGTGGTCTTCTTGCCAAAACCATTAAACCCAAATCTAATCTTGAGGAAACAGACTAATCCAAACTGAAGGACAGTCTGTAAAGTAACCAACCAGAACCCTTGAAAAATGGCCGCATTAAAATTAGATAAAAAAGAAAAGATGGGCCGGGCGTGGTGGCTCACGCTTATAATCCCAGCACTTTGGGAGGCCGAGGCGGGTGGATCACAAGGTCAAGAGATCGAGACTATCCTGTTCAACATGGTGAAACCCCGTCTCTACGAAAAATACAAAAATTAGCTGGGAATGGTGGTGTGTGCCTGTAGTCCCAGCTACTCGGGAGGCTGAGGCAGGAGAATTGCTTGAACCCAGGAGGTGGAGGTTGTGGTGAGCCGAGATCGTGCCATTGCACTCCAGCCTGGGTAATAAGAGTGAAACTCTGTCTCAAAAAAAAAAAAGAAAAGAAAAGATGGGAAATTGTTTCAGATTAAAAGAGATGGAGAAGACATGAGGAGTAAATACTACATGTCATGCACAGTTGGATCCTGGACCCCAAAACAAAAGGCTATAAAGGACATTATTGGGACAACTGGGGGAATCTGAATATAGACTAATTATTGGATAAGAGTATCATATCTGTTAAGTTTCTTGAGTGTGATCATTGTTTTATGGTTAAGAGAATGCTTTTGTTCTTAAGAGATACCTGGTGAAGAGTTTAGAGGTAGCATGAGGTCTGCAACTTACTTGAGTGATTTCAAAAAATATCATTGATTATATGTATGTAGAGAGAGGAAATTGTGGCAAAATATTAATTGGTGAGTCTAGGCACATAATTGTCTTTTCTTTTGGTGACAAGCGTGAATCATACTTAGATCTTGTTAATTAAGGTTTGGCAAAATGGTGACATGCTGTTACTTCTTCATTTAGTAGCTGCAGTGTTTATACCTTTTGCAGAATAAAGGTTTGTTTTTTTCCCTTTATTTACCAGTTTCAGAAGGAATTTTTATTCTTACTTGTGGTCAAGCTATCCTTTCTTTGCCCAGTGGGAACCTCTCCAGGCCGGCACTTGAGTGCTTTTAACATGACCCCAGTAGTCTTAGCTAGCTAGCATCCTCACTTTCTGGTACAAGGTGTGCCTGGTTCTTGTGTATTTCCTGTCCCAGATCTGCAATCAGCCATTTCTCTCAGGAGCTCTTGTTCCTTTTAGCAGTAAATCTTACAGACCTGTTTTTAAATCCCTTTCAGGTTGCTATATTGTATCTAGTTTCACAGGAAGGAATATGCCTGTGTATTGGCTATTTATACTGTCTTTAATGGTGTGAAACTTTTTCATATGATTCATAATTTCTATCTGAGTTCACCTTCCTGGGGAGTTTTACCCCCTAGGTGCCCGCCCTGAACCACCCAAAAGGGTGTTGCCTCTGTGTGGCTCACACAGGCTTCTCATGCCCCAAACCCCTTTTTTTTTTTTTTTTTTTTGAATAAAAAGAATGAAAGAGAGAAAGAAAGAGGAAGAGATTTTAGAAAAAGTGAGAAAAGGAGAAAGAAAGAAACAGCAAAAGAAAGAAAAAAAGAGAAAGGGGAAGAGATTTTAGAAAAAGGAGAAAATGAGAAAGAAAGAAACAGCAAAAGAATGAAAGAGAAAGAAAGAGGAAGAGATTTTAGAAAAAGAGAGAAAAGGAGAAAGAAAGAAACAGCAAAAGAAAGAAAAAAAAGGAATGAAAGAGAGAAAGAAAGAGGAAGAGAAAGAGGGAGAGAGAATGGGATTCTTGTTTTATTGCCCAGGCTAGAATGCAGTCTAAAAATGGGTATTAAAAACCTCTTTTATGCCAATAATTGTGTTTAACAATGGAGACAGGAAGGAATAGGGAATGAAAATAACAAATAAGCAGCCAACCAATATTTTATTTAAACCTGTGAAATACTATGCAATTGCTGGGGAGTGATTTACTTCCAGTTATGTGGTTATTTTTAAAATAGGTATAATATGATACTGAGAAAAATGTATGTTTTGTGGATTTGTGGGAGGAGAGTTCTGTAAATATTT